>JABFPM010001799.1:0-18688 GCA_022817325.1 Idris sp. 1 HC-2018
TTCAACTTTGCACTCATTTGCGGCACCAAAAATATCAGTAAAAATGAAAAACGCAAATATACGTGTCTTTTATTTTTGTATTTTCTATCATTTTCCGAGATACATTTCTTTTTTTTTTTTTTATAGACACCCTAGTATTTATACAATCACCCGCGTTCTATTCCCAGTGCTCTATGAGCTCAAAGATAAATACGTGGTACCCCAAGGAAAAGTTTATATTACCCGTCTTAAAAAGTATGTACCATCATCTAATATTGATTCTCTAGTCACAGAACAGAATGGGTATTCCCAAGACCAGGAGGGAAAGCCTAAGGAGGCAGAAACAGAAGTCACTAGAGTCGGAGTTAGCGGCCACAGCCACAAGCGAGGACTTGGGTGGCACAGCTCGTACAGGCGTGGCAGAAATCAGGTGCCGAGCTGGGGCCCGACGACAAGCAGGCTCGAAAGGAAGTTGGAGAAGGCTCGACAAGGACGCAGCAGGCCACCAGAGCCACGTCCCGACATGCGCATGTACTGGGTATCCCGGGCACTGCGGATCAGCTGACCGCGTCCTCCCTCAAAAACCCACCAGCAAGTGGGGACAGAATAACCTTTGCTGAGGATGACCGAGAGCCGTTGCCTCCGACACTGCAGAAAAACTTATTTTCTTTTATGATCAGTGACTTTAGTTTTTTGTCGTTGTTTTGTGCTGATCGATGCCCCCAAATGAGATAATTTTGTTGGGGCCAGGAGGAAGAATTGCTTCCCTAGTCCTTTTATAGAGTTTAAGTTTAAAGCTATAGATGTTTCTTTGTTTGTTCTATCTTTTGTCTTTCCTTTATTGTATTTTATGTTCATTTTATTAAGTAACTATTAATTTTTGTAATAAACGCATTTAGTTTAAAGATTGTGAACTGTTTTACCTGCGCCCTTTCTTACCTCGTCGCCTACCGTAAACTAACTAGTCAAGTCGTATCAGGTACACTAGGTACCTGACGCCTTCGCACGCGAACTGGCTGTAGTTTAGAGTCTTGTAGGGATTTTTGTTTAACCGGTAAATAAATAATTTGTAACAGCGACTCCGTGTCGCACGTCAGCGGACACAACGCTACAATTTACAATACATATTCTTATATATTTATTAAATAATAAAAGTATTTAATAAATTAAAATACTTCACTGAAATTAAATTAAAAGTATATTTAATTAATGAAGTGGTAAAGTGAAAATTTATTTGTAAGCTTTTCATGATAAAATTTGTAAATAAGAAAAAAAATTAAGTGACATAGCTATATATTGAAACGGAAATCTTACATTTTTAAGAATGCACACAATTCGATACATTTCAGAAAATGCTTCTAAAGTAGCAATTTTCAAATGGCAAAAAGAAAAGAGCAAGTTTCACTATTTACTGAAAAAACAACACCTTTCAGAAAATTGTTGTAAAACGACATGTTTAAAAAAAATTTATTTAAAACGTAACTAGGGTAAATGCACCAATGAATGGACACCCATTTTAAATATATTATCTATCCTCGTCACACTCAAGCAACATTCATTCACTGGTGCGTGACTATTCACTGGTGCAACCACCCTATTTGCAAAAATTAATAGAAACGCGAAAATTGGAATGTTTTGTTTATTATAAGATTTTATTTTTTAAATTATAAAGAAAAGTTTGATTAAGTTTAGCTACTTATCTGGGTGTCTCAAAATAATCGAAAGTTTAAATTTCGAGTTGGGCATTTAGCATTCGTTTCTAAACAACAAAATAAAAATTCCTCCTAATTTTTAGAAAGATTCATTAATATTCAGAGACCGCACAAAACAAACTATTGTTTTTTTATTTTCATGTAAAATAAAAAGATATCTGAACTTTGGTTATTTATGTCAACGTTTTCCTGATTTCTGAAAAAAACTGTTATTTACGTCAATAAATCAAATTATTTAAGAAAATTGCGCGATTTTAACACAGAAAAATGTCATTCAATTCAATTTATCTCTAAAACTATTAATAATTTTTTAAATTTACCAATGGATATCCCTATTCATTTTTCACAATAAACATGTGTATATATTTAAAACTTAATTTTATTGCAAATCAAAAAAACTTTGAGTTAAAAATGATGAATAAAAATAGCAACTTTTTCATTAAATTAAAACATAAATTTCTATGAAAAATACGATTTTTTTCAAGCTAGAGTTTTCTGTACTTGTTCACGAATGCTCTACCTTAATTTGTATTTTTTATTTATATTTTTTTTTATATATATTTTATTTATATTTAATTTATATTTTTGTAATTAAAACTTGTCATTTTTATAAATTTATTTAAATGGCGGACTGACACAAAACATTTTTCAAGAGAATTTTGACATAGAACTTTTTTCAACTGCTTTTTAACATAAAACCTTCTTCATTGACTTTTTGAGAGCGTTTTCTTCGTTAGACAATCAATCACATAATCCAAATTTATTTATAAACAACACCTAGTATATTACTTTTTGATTTGTACTTACTACGCCATCTCTTATTTCAGTAAAAAGTACTAACTGAGTGACTCTGCGTGGTAACGCATAGAGTCGGTAATTTTTCAGGAAAGTTTTGCAGACCTATTATTTACATCTTTTTCAACTTCCACATGGTACATAAATAACAGAATAAAATGACAGGAAAACAAATATCAGGTATTTTTCTATGTAAATATTAACTTTGTTGATTGTTGAATAAATCTTAATTTTCAAAATAAAATATTATTCTTGAATATTTTAAGTGTAATTAAGTGTATTTTAAGTATTTATGGACTTAAAAACGCCAATTTATAGTTTATTTGTATAATTTGCCATTATTTATTGTAAAACTATTTTTTCTAACTGATAAATATCGTTACATTGACAAATTTACTAACTTTCAAATCTTTAAATGCTTTTTACAAATTTAAAACATAACCTCAAAATTTTTGTTTATATAGAAGTGAATGAGATAGAAGAAAAAAATATTCCAAGGGGTAAACCAAAGTCTGGAAGAATATGGAAGGAACCCCGGAAAAAGTATGTAAATTTAATATTGAAAAATTATTATTGTAAAAATTATATTAATTTGTGTATATTATATTACAGGTTTTCATCTAATATTAAAACAAGAGGCTTAAAATCATCTTTTGAACAGAAGCAAAAATTACGTTGCCATATAAAACATATTAAAACATTGAAACAAGATATTATTGCTCAAAAAAAAGCAGAAGAAGAAGCAAAGAAGGAACGTAGAAGAGAAAATTTGAGGAAAGCAGAAGAAAACCAAAGAAAAAGTGAAATAGTTCAAACTGTAAGTGAAAGAAAATAATATTTTAAATACCTATTAAAGTTTTAAAAATTTAATATTGATTCACACAAAGTCTTGTTGATTTAATTTTACTTGTTTATGTTACATAAATTTTAATTACTTTAAATTTTTGTTGTTACAGATAACAAATACAGCTAAACTGAAACGTATGAAGAAAAAGCATCTGCGAAATGTTGTGAAAAGAGATACCACAGTAATTAGCTCTACTAAATAGTTAATGAAACTTAAGTTCGGGTTAACGATTGCATTATAAATTGATTAATATTTTATTTGCAATGTCAATACCATATTAGAAATATTAAAAACATTAATAATTTTTAATAAATTGGTTTTCTATACTGGCTTATTTTTGAAATATCCTTTGTTGCTTTACTCAAATTTTAGTTTTTAGATAAAAAAAATTATTTCAGAAGAAAATTAGAATGTTAATAAAGAGAAATAAAAAGGATGATTATCATAAAAGCATTATATTGAATACCATCTGAGTAAATGTTTTTTTTTTTTGACTAAACTTTCCCATACTAAAAGAATTAATATTTTTATAAATAAAATAATTTTGAATACTAATTTCTAATTACAATTCATTGAATTCATACTAGCCAATTTATAAAAATTTTAGGAGTTGACAAAAAAAATTAAACAAAAACTACTGCAAAGGTTGTTATATAATAATAAAGAAAAAAAGTATAGATTTTAAACTGTAAATTTATTTTTAATACATGTTATATATACATTTTGGTCCAGTTGTTTTGAAGTTGGAAAGTGCAATATGATTGCAATATTTGAAAAAAAAGCCGAAACTATGATATTTTTAAATAACAAATACGATGTCTTTATTTTCTTTCCATCAAGTTATGCAAATAGTTCTATCAATATTTCTATGTCAATGAATTCGTATAAAAATATGTATTTGTTTTGTTCATCTATTTCGATAATTGTTTCATCGCATAAAAAACACTTTTTTATATGTAAAGTAAATTTTTAGAACAATAATTGTGAATATTCGAATTATTCATTTTCCACATTGTAAATATTATCAAAAGATTATTTTTGCAGTATTAATGATTCAAATTATTTTAATAGTGTTGAAAAAATGTACCTAATAATTTTCTTTTCTAATCAGTATAATTACAATAAAAAATGTAAATTTCGTTTTGGCAACTGAAAAATTAAAAAAATTATCGAGAGAAACATACATATTTAATTACTTGAAGTTACAGTAAAAAGTAATAGTAATAATAGTTTGTTCAAAAATGGATTATTTTTCTCAAATGAAGATACTATGAAGATGAAATAAAGTTTACTTCAGTGCTAAAAATGTGACATCTTAATAGAAATGATTGATTTCAAGAGATACTTAATTACAATGATACAAATTTATCGCAACAAACATATTGTTAATACTAGACAAAATCGTTTTTCTTGTTTGAAATTTTTTAAAAACAATTAAAAACAAAGTAGCAAAAAAACAGGAAGAATGTTTGAGAATGGAGGATGAAGAAATTTCACTCGTAGAAGATGAGCAGACTTTTTACAAAAAATATTGGAAATTTTTTTAAATTTATATTGTATAAATTGGTTTAATATGTAATTTTAATTCATATTTCAATCATCACTGTAATAATAATCAAAATAAGGACCTTATTATTTTTGTTCTTATCAATTGCATCTTTATTAAAAATTTCTCTTTTTTAAATCAAATCGAAAAATCTTTATAATAGATTCAACATTATTTTACGAGATTCGATTGAAATACTTAAAAAACATTGTTGTACAAATTGTAAATGAAGATTTTCTTTTTTTTTGTGTAAATTGTAAAGGAAGTTCTCTTCAAATGAAATTTCCAATAATTTTTCATATACAAAGCAGCATAAAAACTTATTTTTAAAATACTGTAAATGTTTATGCGGAAAAAACGTTTACAACGATAACAACTTATATCAAAATAATGGTTCAAAAATAAAAAGAATGGAGTGTACGATTTTCACGTGTCTTTGCTGTTTTCTTGTGAGATTTTATCGTTCGCAATATCCATTTGGTCAAGTTTTTTTTGAATATCTTCGGGGATTTCCACGTCTTTCAAGTCGTCAACACCGATTTCTTCCTCGGTTTTAATTAAAATATTCACAACATTTTCACAAGCAGTGAGCACAGCTTCATCTTTTTCCCACTTATGAAGTTCACGTAAAATAACGTATGCATTTTTGTCACGAATTATTTCTCGACAGCAGCGTTTGGCACAAAGTTGGGTTAGTGCTTCAATTAACATAAGTCTACAAAAAAGCAATCCATTACATTATCTTTATATAAATTACTTAAATATATATAAAACTGATTTAAAATTATTTAATTAAATTTTTAATTTGCATGATTTATACCTAATATCAGGATCCATTTCTCGTTGTTTAGTTGATGGTAAATATTGTAGATCAATAGGTAATTTTTCGTTGTCCTCATCATCGAATTCCTCAGGTCCAGCCAAAGGTAACAAAAGATAAGTCAAAACGTCAATTTTTTCACTCAAAAGTAATTCGTGATTTTCTTTGTCAAAGCAACAATTTCTTATTGTCCCAACAATGCCTCCACGTCTAATTAAACTGTCAGCATATTCTGTAAATGGTAATAATCTTTGAAGAGGGCATTTTTCAACGTCCATGAGGTATCTGTAAAATGAATTTTGTATAAATATTTAAAATATTATAAATGTGTAGAATTATAAAATTTTAATTTCAGCTTTTATAATATTGAAAAACGATCTTTTTATTTTAAACAAAGTTTTTATTTTTACGATTTTACTTTTAATTTTATTAAATAAAAACAAGTCCTGATTCAGGATCTCAGTCTGAGAAAATGAGTTTTCAAAAATAATTGCATCTGTCAAATGTTCATTACAGAAAACATAACTAAGTGCTATTAATTAACACGATTTTACTAACAAGATAAGAATAGGTGTTAAACGATACAAGTATATTTTAATCTCTCTGAACATGAACTTAATTTTAACTGGATGAACTAATTTGCCAACTTTGAATTTGCAAATATTTAATACAGTATTTTATGTACCTTCTTAAATATTTAGAATGACTTAGATTATTGAGAAATGTTCCCAAGTAATGCAAATTTGCACTGGCATTGTATTTCGTGACTGTAAATACATTAATAATATCATCCCAGTTGATTCCGAATTTTTCAATTAGAGCTATGATTCTTTCCACATGTGGATGCCAACGTGAAATATTAGATAATATCATGCAACATGGATCTGCTATGAAATTGCTTTTGTCCACAATATTCCTAAAACAAAACAATAACTTAATAATTAATAATATTATCAACAATGAATAGTTTTCTGTTAATAAACTTTAATTTCAAAGTAGTTATGGAATTTGAAATTTAAACTTTAGACCATGACAGAGTTCTGAAAGCTTTTCCTGTACAGTAATTTAAAAACAAATATTTGTTGGGAATTACACTGTTATCAATAAAAAATTATGTAAGTTAAGGTAAAAAAATAAAATAAAACGCAGATAATAGATGACATGTGAACATTATTTATAATGTTAGGGATTATTCATCCTGTTTTTAACAGGCAGCAAAATAGGGACGACTCAATAAAAAAATTTAGAAGCACTTATGCAAAATTCAATTGAAAAATGTAATATTTTTATGATACAATAAAAAGGAAACAAATAATGCTAAGAATTAAATAAACAAATTAGAATAATAAAAACGATTTTGCGGAAACAAAAGAAAAAAATTGAATTTTATGATATAATGACGTTGACTCAGACATTCAATTAAAAAAGGAATTTTACATAGTAGACAGAAATTATTAGTAGAGTGGAATTTTTTATTCATTCAAACGAATTCAATTTTTCAGAGCAGAGTTCAAGTTTTTTTTTTTTATAATTAAAAAAACATTTTATTGAGGATTTGACTTTATTTTTAAATACATATAAACTTATTACTTATTCAAGATTTGTTTTATTAACGTAAATATACTATAAATATGTTACAATATAAAGAAATTTACAAATCCTAAATTTCAATTGTTTAAAAAAATATGTTATGATTTTTTTTTAATGTAAAAAATAATACAAAATTAAATTTTGACTCTTGTTCTTTAATAATTTTTGTTTATTCTTTATTTCAAGTATTTCTTTGAGTAGATGTGATTTTATGTTCAGCTTTCCAGAAATAAAGGAAAACACATCTTATTTGTCAAGCAAAAGTAAGCAACAAAGTCATTATATTAACAAAACTATGTAAATATGAAGTTAAAAATCTTTTGAAATTAAAACGAGTCATTGTCATCAAGATCATGAAAAAAACATGAGAAATTGCGCTTCTGTTAAACTGATAGTAAAAACAATATTCTCGTAAATTAGTAACATTGCCATACTCACTTAAGACAACAATATATTAAATTATCGCTTTTCGTATCATTGACTAGGAATTTGGATCCTTCAGATAAGAGCAATAAAGCGTTCGAACCAGACTCGTCAGCACTTATATTTACGAAGCATATTGATGCATCTTTCGCGACAACCTTGCACTCGTCTTGCATCAAAACAATTAGCTGCTTTAATATGTCTGGATGTTTTAGTAACAAATCTCTGCCATCGCTGGACGCTGTTAAACCTGTTTCGTTTAAAAATAAAATAATAATACAAAAAGACATATAAAGAAAAGTACATTAGGATACATTCTCTTATTTGTTTTGAATTTATGAAAAAATATATTAATTCACCTAAAATATGTTCTATGGCGACGATCTTCAGGTCATGTCTAGATGTTGGTTTCAAGAAATTCGTTAATTCCTCTATTTCTGTCATTTTTTCGGTTTTTTGATAAAGAACTTTATCGAAGTGATTTCAAACACTGAATGATTGTGGTCATATGTAGAGCGTATTTGTAACCTCAAATCATGCCATGTGATTCGTGACGTCACAGATTACCAAAAGATGGTAAAGTTAACACTGACAATTTTTGTCTTTTTATAAATAATAAGAATTTTTAAATAAATTATTTTAATAAAAAGAAATCATTAGTAAAATTAAATAATTATTGATTTTTAGTTGTTATATAGACAAAATTTAAGATTTCTTGGTCAAATTTAAATAATATATTTATTTTACATTATTATTATAATTATGTTATAGTTTGTTAACGAATGTACTTAAATTATTGATTTTGTTAACCAAATTAAATTTGAATACAAATTGTAGTAAACTTTTAAATGTTGCTGGATTCGTAAGAATATTTTTCAATTTAAGGGGACATGCAACCAAAATGGCTAAAATCGACAAATGTAATCCGATTTTGATAAAATTTTTTTTTTATAATATTTTGTTTTGCTTATATATTAAACATTTTTAGTAAAAAAAATGGAAAAACTTATTTATTTATTATTAAATTGTTAATAACTATTAAAATAATTGCTAATTTTCAAAAAGAATTTGTATAAAATTATATGATCGATTTGCTTATTTGTTTGTTTTTTTAAATTACTCTTTATGATATTGACTCACATTTTGATATCATGTAAATTAAAAAAGTTATATTAATATTACTAAAAAAATGTATAAGAACAGCAAAAAATCAGCATAAAATTGAGCTTTTTTAGTACAATATTAATAAAAAATGTTAAAAACAATTTATCCAAATTTTAATCAATACAAGTTGTTGTTTACATTCTTAGGAATATTTTAAAATTAACTAGAAGTGAATCTGTCAAGAACTTTGGTACCAGTTCTTTTTTAAACTAGAAAAATAAAAATAAAAACGTGTTTCAAGTTTAAGTAATAGATTTAAGCGCTGTTGACGATTCTTAAAAAAATAATTTTTTTAATGCTTTTTAATGAGTATAATGAAAAAAGAAATTAACCACGTGAAACACTTTCAAATATTTTGAACTATCAAAATATGTAATAAAATTTGGTTGCATGTCCCCCTAAATATTCATTTGCTATTTTTATTTGTATAAAGCATTTATTTGAGTCATGTAACAAAGTTGTTATAATTTGTTTCCGTAACTTTTTCATGTATTATAAAAAAAATTTGTGGAAAACAACAATATAAAACAACTACTGAATAGCAATACAAGTAGACAAAAGTTCATATATATATAAATAATATAAATATCCGTAGAGTAAAGAGAGACAGACCAGAACATTAATTAAATACAAACCGAATCAAAACTTAATGTTTAAGTACACTTACATAAATTTAAATACTGTAAATTTTATCGCTGCACTGTAAATGCACGAACATCTATAAATACATAAAAATAAATTTGTATAAATAAAAAAAAACTCCTTCAAAATACGTTAAACAATTAAACCTTAAAAACTCGTTCGAAAAATTTTGAAAAAAATGTAATTGTTATTCAAAAATTCGATATTTATTTTTAATGTTTATTAATCTTTGTAAACACGTTATTCTACCTAAATTTTAAACTTATCCGAATCTCTCTTCTTTTGCTTTCGATTCTGAACAAACGTCTGAAGATCATTTATAATATCTCCATTCGGGTTTTCAACGAACTAAAACATGAGAAATAAGTTATCATTTACAGTAGAAATATTGTTATTTTATTTACGTGTAAATTTATAATACACATACCATGTTTCTGATCCACTTCGGCAAGTTTTTCTTATGTTGAGGTTCGGTAAACCTAAAACATAATTATAATTAAAGTTTCTGTTCTAAATGAAAAATTTAAATAAAAAAATAAAATTTGATTAGCAGTTGAAATAAAAAATAAAAATTATTTTTATTGTTCAACTTTACCTAGTGTCAACAAGGAGAACTGCTCCCCAGTCTTCTTTGTGTCTAATGCATCTTCCTAATGCTTGATTCAAGGCTCTAAAAGCTTGAATATTATACCATTCACGTCCTGGGAGTAATCCTTCGTTTATTTTACTTGTATTATATTCGACTTTGAGTTGTACCGATGGATCCTTGAACACTGGATAAGGAATGCCAATCTGCAATGTTAATCAAATTAGTTTTTTACCATAGCAAATAAAATTGAAAAGTATTTTGTATATTTATACTTACAGCAATGACACATCGAGCTTCATTATCACTGAAGTCGATGCCTTCTGCAACTTTTCCTCGATAAACAGCAAACATGATGGCCCCAGTTACTCCATTTGCTGGCTCTGAAGAGGTGTAACTTATGATTTCACGATATCGAGACATAAAGTCGTTCAAATCAGTTGACCTTTGTGGTTCAATGAACGTCTCTTTTTTGTCTGATATTTTTGACCAAATGCCAGTTAGTTCCCATCGATCAATTTGTTGCTTCATCATAGAGTATGATGAAAAAAAGCAGAGCACCCCATGTGGCACATTGTTGCAAACTGTCAAAATAACCTTTCCTAAGTCATCCTAAAATTAATTTAATAATTACCATAATTAAATAGAATTATTAAAATAAAATTTAATTTATTCGTAGAAAAGTTAATAAGGATTGAACATACTTTTAATAAAACGGTTTAAAATGTAAATAAAATGGTATAATTACTTTGAAAGATAATTGGTTAACATTTCCAAAAGTAGCTCTTATCTCGTTACCGGATGGACCACGATTGATGCACCGTACATGAACTTGTTCTTTAGCAATAACGTGATTTGCGTTGAGGAAATGAGGGAACTTGGTTCCGAGTTCGCTTTCAAATGACATCGTTGGTGAAAGAGTACCCGAAGCTAATATCACTGAACGCGCTGAAGTACTGATCGGCTTAAATATCAATTTGGAGCTCATGCACATGAGCTGCAAAATTCGAACTTTGTTTGTGGAAACTATATTGCTATTTGCGTTATACCATCTGTCATTGTTGGGGCCCTGAAAATCACAAAGTAAATTGCATCAATTTTTTTAATCAACTAATCACTTTACTCTAATTGAAATGATTTTTATTTTGAATTGATACCTTCTTTTCTGTGACAATTTTTTCGACAATGCAGGCTCTGTAGTCTGAGTTGTTGGTTGAGAAAATCGACTCCAAACCGTAGATAATTTCTTCCAAAATCGTTCTCGAGAATTGTGATATGATGCAAACTTTGTCTTTCTTTTTTTTCCCGTCTTCTGGATCTCTTTCTCGTTCTTTTCTTTTTTCTCGTGCTTCTTTGAAATCTCTCAGTGCGACTTTGACGTTTTGCGAAAAATATGTGTAACCATTGTTGCCCAGGTTATTGATAATGAGTAATTCTTTCAGTTGTTTGCCAGTCCAGTATTTACTCATTCGATCAAGACCTTTGTCCACCTGAAATTGATATAAACAAACTTAGTTTAAAGTAGCAACAAATTTATAGCTTAATTTTTTAAAAATTTATTAAGCTTATTTACGTGTTCTACAGTCTGATTCATAATAAACTTGTCCAATTTTATCACATATTGATTAATTGCTTCGAAAATTGATGTGTTTGTATTTTTTCGGCCAATTTTTTCCTCACAGTCTTTGACTACTACTTCTATTGCTTGGGTAGTAATGTCGGTAGAAGCACAATCTCGACATATCGATTCGATGTTGTGAGCTTCATCAAAAATAATGATGTCATTTGTTAAGTTGATAGACATCTGCAAAAATGAAAAAAATATATAATTTCTTGTTACTTGTATTATTATTGTGTGCATGCGTTTTTTTAAATAATAAAATTACACTAGATTGAATAAACGGATCAATCAAATAGTTGTAAGGACAAAAAATAATGTCAGCGCGATCCATCAAAGACTTGGCAGCGAAATAAGGACACCGAGCATGATTTTTGCCGTAAGAAACTAGATCCTCGAGGTCCCACGGGCTCTTGATATCCAAGTTCTCATTTTTGGTGTTCTCTCGATAGTAAATACATCCTTTCTTCTAAAAATAAAGATCTAGTTGTAATAATGTTAAAAGCAACAGTATTGTGTGTACCCAAAGATTTTATCAATTCAAGCAAATCAATTCAAAGAAAAAAAAAACTTCTCTTTCGTTTCCAGCTTTATGTTTCTGTATCTCCGTTTGGATCTCATTTTGTGACGACATAAAAGAAAAGTTGCGTTTCCGTGAGAAGTGATACGATTCTTTTACGTTTCATTTCACATTTTTAGTCTAATTCGACCATTCTTTCATTTTACCTTCAGGGGATCTAATAGATCGTTGCAAAGTTGTGTCTTGTTTTCTTTCGACGTTTGAAGGCACGAGTGTTCTCTGCTACTTAATATAGTCATGCTGAAAAAATTACATTTTTTAATACAATGATATTTCAGAGTTATAATTAAACTTGCTAAAGATCATTATAGTAATTTATAGTTTTAATTTTTGTAAATAAAAATACAAATTTACTTCATGTAGTTGTACGCTGTTTTTTGAAATTCTTTGATGACTTGAGTGATTTGCCGATGAGTTCTTGTGGTGTAAAATATCCTCACACGTTTTGGCCTAAAAATAAATAAACATTATACTTACTTACTAGCCAACAATTTTGTTAATAGTATCCAAAATTGGGATTTGTAAATTAAAAAAATGATTTTACCCTTCAGACTTTTCTTGCTTCGGGAGTTTATCATCCTTTACTAAAGTTTCCCCGAATTTTTCCTCCATCTTGCTTGAATACGACTGAGAATGTAATTCTGGATCATATTCGGAGTTAGATTCATAGTAAGAGTTCCCGTTTGTCGAACAACCATCGTAATTTATATCTGAAAAAACATCAAATAGCAATTACTTGAATTCGACAAAGTCCAAACCTATTTAGTGTACCATTCAGACAAGTGAAGGCACAATGGTCTCTCTTTATAGGATTTCTATTTGAATTTTGTTGAGTGTCGCACGCTGAATCGCGATGAAAGGTGTATTGAGGAGCGAAATCAACGAAACGACATAATCCGTACAAAGAAATGGGACAAAGCTAATCATCCTGTCTCGAGACAGGACGAAAAGTGACAGAGAGCAGGCAACGAAAGATTCTTCTGATATATAAGTAGATTTTAGAATTTTCGGAGCCAGCGGAGCCAAATGATCCTGCACGACACCAAGCTTTTAAAGTTAATCCGCTTTTGACGTCAAGTTAAAAGCTATCACTTTGATGCAAAAATATTGAACCAAAATTTTGCACGCAACTTTTCTTTCACGTGCCTTTTTATTTTCCTATTTTTTTTAGTTTTTTTTTTTTCTAATCAATTCACATTTTACAAATTTAAATATTCACTTGGTTATAATTCCTTTTTTTGTTAAATCTTATTATTTACAGCAAATAAAAATACCTTGTATTTGTAAATTGTATAAAAGATATTTGAAAACGAAGGGTGAAGAAAGTTTGTTGCCAAAGTTGCCGCGAGAATCAATTTCATCGAAAGTGCGCGAGAAATTCACCCTCTTCAACCACGACGTAGAGACAGATGCGGAATTTTAATAATTAAGAGACTACGATGTAATGTGCAGTATTTAGATAGAAATTTTAATAATTGCTCAGCAATGTATCGGGAGTAAGCAGCAGGGGATAGCGTGAAAGGCTAATTTTGGAGTAGATGAAAATTTTTGGGGCGTCATTGGTAGACGTGAATTTGAGAGGATTAACCGGAGGGAAGAAATGGAGCTGAAGGCGATCAGAATTGGATCCAAAATTGTTGGAATTCATAGACTCTTTCCAAAATCCTTAACTTTGTCTCAAAGCAAAATTCATGTCTACTTTTTTAAATACAATTTTGCAGCAACTCAAAATTATAAATTTGTTTCTACAAAATTGGACTCTTTTTTTCTCTAGTTTTACATAAAATTTAAAACGACTTTGATAAAACTCTCGTCGACAATTGGACGTGGATGCGCATACATTTACGTCAGAGCACGTAGGTGTTGTGTACACATCGTTGTGTATTTACACTACGCGGCGAGCTATTTACATGTAGCCACACTGGCGTTGATGGGAACGTAATACATGTAGGGACGAATTCGATTGAAGCTCGTCGATCTCTTCCGACGAGAGGGGAAAGATTGAACGGGGTGCGCAGGGGGAGGGGGGAGGGGGGCAAGGAAGCGCCACCGAAAGAGGGACTAAGACAGAATAGGCCACCGAGCCAATCAGAGTGCGGACTTAGGGGGTGTCGTTGCTTGGCAACTGAACGCACACCCAACACTCAAGGGGAGACTTTTCTCTCTCGAGTGTCTCATCCATAAATACAGTCCGCGCGGAAAGTTATCGCACGGAACAAGCAGCCCCTCTCTGTCTCGCACTTTAAGCGCAAATTTCACCGCCACTTTTCGCTGGCGGTATAATAATATTGGAAATTCAATAGTTTGACGTAGAAAGGGACAGTCTTGCGCTTCATTATCAACGCGTAATCGGCAAATTGAAATTTATTTATTCATTCAACTTTTCGTTTCGATTTGGCTCGACCTTTTGGTAGCGAGTTGTCGACATTTTGCTGCCTTTTAAAGGAAAAGATTTGTTTAAAAGAGAGAAATGTGAAAGTGCTTTTTAGTAATAATTTTCTTACATTTTTCAGTTTTTTTGAACAAATGAATGTTTTCTTTGATCCTAGGTAGATTATGATGAAACATTATAAATAGTTAAATTATAAATAGGAAAATTAAAAGAAGAATTTTTAGTACTTTATTAAAAAAGTTAAAATTTAAATATATATGTTGTTTTTTATTTTATATTCTTTCTATTTAAATATGAGATTTGACATTTTTTTTATTAAATGAATTGTTTAGTGAAAATGTACATTTGGTGTAAATTGAATGAACTGAATATCAATTAAATTCTTGTCGACACCTATGTATGCTCTACTATATTGTTTAGTTGAATTCACCCGTGGTATTTCTTCGTTTTCATCAAAGTTAATTTATTTAGTTTAATTTACTTTACAAAAGAGTCTCTTTATTAAATCAACCAAAGTAACAAAAACTTTTTTTTTTCAATAAACATGTAATTACAAATAATATACGCAGTTTGTTATCATTTCAAAATTTAACATATTACATGAAACAAAAACTGAATCTCTTTTTTCACCCAAAATCAATAACGAAACTTGTTTAATACGATGTCAATTTTTGATGTATCAATATCAAAGTTTTATAAAGAATATTTTTCTACAAACTACTCAGATAAAAAGTAAAATCGTTTAAACTGAGGAAAATAATAAACAAAGTTTCACAAAAATACTAAAACAGCTTTAAACAGATTTATATTTACGAATCCCTGAGTATCTATCACGTAACGCAGTTACTTGTTTCCTTCTTTCATATTTTCATCAATAATTTTTCAAGAGGAACAATTTCGTTTTTCAATATAAAATGTCTACGTCTCATTCAACCGACAGCTGCTGTCATCGGCAACTGCAGTTTTGCCACGGTCCAGTCTTTTTGAGCTGTGTTTGTCTATTTTATTTTATTATTTCTTTTTTAATTGCAACGTGCTCTCGTTTGCTCATCCGATTTTTATCAGCGCTTTTGCGTACGCGCGAAAGAACAAACAAACGAATGAACAAACAAATGGTCCATTAATGAAAAAAGCAAAACGTGTGGTTTATTTTACAAATGCGCGCGTTTTATATTGTTTAAATGCAAAAACTCAAATAAGGTGCACGGAAATAAATGGCAGATAGAATTACCCAAATTCTCACCGTCTTTTTTATTTAAATTTAATAAAATTCGATTTTCGACTAGCAAACTCTGTATAATTTTTTTTAAATATACAAAATTCAATTTTATTTCTTTCAATTTCTAAACTAAAGTTTTTTTACAGTTAATTTGTTTCTTTAAATTTAAACTTATTTAAATTAGTTTCGAAACTAAATTTTTATTTTACAATATACTTTTTTTTAAATATCAATAATTTAAGTTTATTTCTTTTAGTTTTTAAACTAAAGTTTCAAAGATATATATTATTTTCTGAAAATTGTATTTGAGTAATCACAAATGGCAGCTAAGACAATTTTTTTGTAAGACCTTTTTCATTTTATATTTGTTTTATATACAAAATCAATATTTTGAAATGAGCAATCATTTGAATTGCAATATATCAAAAGCTGAAAAATGTTATTTCCCTGAAAATGATGCAAGCTCTTTCATAGCTCGTTGACTGACGGTACTTGGCAATTCGCGTAAATGTCATCGTGATCATAGCTCTCGCAGTATCTTATATTAACGTACTCGTTGAATGGAGTTGAGTGCTTCATCATCATGCCGTGTCTTTTTCGAGCGCTCAAGTAGCGAGCTTAAAGGCAGGAAATGCAACTAACGAAGTTTATGAAGACGCTGAATGGAATTACCCTGGCGGGGGGGTGTTGGCGTCACGGTTTACGGATTGGTACAAGTTAATTACATGGCACTGAAAGAAATGAAAACGTTTTGTCGTTTCTTCAACAGTTGATGCATTTTGACGGGTCCAATTTGAAAGAAACTAGTAATATATATATATCAGCAGATAATTGCCTTTTAGTCGTAGAAAAAAAATCAAAAGATTTCTGGCTGAGGGGACACCTTTGGAACCATTATTTTCTGGTTTGTTGACTTCTAAAATACGCAAAAAAATAGTGGTGTTCTTAAAAATTTAGGCCCAATGAAAATTTAAAAGGTGACACCTTTAAAATTGCTAATTAAATAAATGGAAAACTCGCTAAAAGAAAAATATCTGTGGAATTGAAAAAAAAAAAAATTTATACAAAATTTATTAAGATTAATATTTCTATTTTTGTATTTATATATTGAATTATAAGAAATTATTATCATCTGTCATTAATTTCAGTAATTATCAACTAATTTTTTTTATTAACTAAAGTTAATGCAATAATTATCAATTTAATGTTTTATCAATGAAATTAATTGGATGAGTTAATGATATTCAATGAAATCTAAAATCATTAACTAATTTAATTTGCATAAACTCAAATCTAGTCGGAGCATCAAATGATAATTAATTTGTATTTTAATTTTATAACCGTGCTTTGTACGATTTACACATTTTCCAATTAGTAATAACTAACACAACAAATTACCAATCTTTTTCTCATAATTCAGAACTTACATTTTTTAACTCAAACTTCAAATTTAATATAGTTGTTGAAAAATACAAAATCCCAGCGGATTCTACACTTACAATTAATTGAAAAAAGAAAAGAAACCCTTCTAAAAACTCGTCTACCAAAATTAACCGGCTTTACTCATCCATAAACAACAAGTAGTCGGTAACTTAATTGTGGCGCTAACTAAGTGAAGGTGGAGCGGTAAGCGCATCGGGGCTTACGCTTTCGGGAAAGTGACGCGACGGGGAGGGGGTTGGGGGGAAGAGCTAAAGGGGCTGCGAAAAGTCGAAAAGGAAAGCGACAACGAAAAAATAACTGGCAGGACAAAAGACGTGGCTGCTAAGAGGGAGGCAGACAGAAAAGGAGGAGAAAATAAAAGAACAGACGGCAGGGAGGGGGCAAGGGTTGGCCGAAGGATGTTATTGACATGACGGCCATCTTGGGCACCCCTGGGGTAGGTGCGTCCTTGTCCTCATCGTGTGACACTCGGTGAGACTAACCTAACCTGCAGAGCACAGCCGCCCTAGCCACCCTTTTCGTGCGACCCCGGCACCGAGCTGCGAGGGTCCCGGGGGTTGCTTGTCGCCATGGCGACTAACGCTTGCCCAACCCCTCATCCAAACACCAAATCGTGTCTGCAGCCTATGTGCTGCTTGCTTTACCAGTATGTACGATGTATATATGTATATAACACGTATAAGGATGCACGTACACAAAAAGGCATGGTTTATGCACTTTTCAGTCACCAAATAGAACTCAAAGAGTGAGTCATTATCACAGCTCTGAGGGGGGAAAAAGAAATCCTTTTCGGAAAGCAATTTAGCATTTTGAAAAAAAAAACGTCCTGTAGTTTTTTGACTTTGATATGTTTTTTCAATTTTTATTGTAATCATTTGTAGAAATCCACGCAAAAACTGTTAGTTTGTGTAAATAACATTTTTGGAAAAAATGTTGGAAACAAAATTTATGGAAATGTAATAGTTAAATATTAAATTGATATGAATAATTTTGAAGCAAGAATTTATTTTATTTTTTGTTAATTGACCACAATTTGGGTGATGCAAAAATAGCATGTTAATAAGGGGAGAAGATAAAAAAATGGAGCATGAAAATTATAGTATAACGCGTTTCGCGTGACAATGAACAGGGAAGAGACTGAAACAAAAATAATTATGTAGGTCGCGTGCGCGGCTCGCTTAATTGAATTCAAATTAAAAAAGAAATTACGCCCATAATTGCTTTACAGTTGAACATTTTGCGGCGAAATATTTCGTGATGTCGATTGTTCTGTGCGCGTACACACACACACACACACACACACACACACACACACACACACACACACACACA
>JABFPM010001800.1:0-18681 GCA_022817325.1 Idris sp. 1 HC-2018
AAAGCGTCGAATTTCAGCACTGAAGCGTGCGACGACAACGCGTAACACATAATGAAACAAAATGGGCGCGATTTATGGCCCCTTGAACTGTAATTTTAATGCTCGCGCTGCCATAAAAAGGGGGCGCTTTGCGATTATCGTTCGCTTGCTGCGCACCATTTTAGGGATTGTGCCGAAATTCCACTATGCCAAAATAAATTGGTTTTGTTGCAAGCTGCCTTTTTTTGCAAGCAAACTCGCAAATTTATCACCACACTCTGTATAATAAATTTCATATTTTTTTCTTCCTGGTTAATGGTTTTGTAGGAAAATCAATATTAGATTTATTTATATCCTTCTTTTTAACCAGCTTTTTGTCTAAGCTTAAGTATTAAATTAAAAGAAACTAAATAAATAAATAAAAAAGAAAAGAAAAGAATTTTTTATTCTAAAGGACAATTATAAACTCCAGTTGATTAATTTTGCTTGAATTACGACGACACTTTTATAATTTATATTTATTTTCTTTGTACCTTCGTTCGATAAATCTCTGCATTTTATTTGTTTCTTTCTTTTTTTTTTGTGAAAATAAAACATTAGGAATTGAACTCTTTACCCTTGGTTTTACAAGCAAGCTAGACGTGCAACTAAAGAAGCACATAAATAAACTCATTAAATAAGGAATTGAAATCTTTGGTGAAAAATACGTTTACACGACAAAGCGACGTTAATTGATGAAACTGATATTGATAGAAACTATACAAAGATAAGATGTCTGTATGTAAAGTAACGTGCAAACATCTTATATCGGACGCATCCAGTCCTTCACGATCTCGTCCGTTAATTAACTTATGCAGCGATTAGACCTCGCTCTTATCGAAGGCCGACACTCTCGTCCTTCAACGTGTCCGGCAAATGTGCTCAATCTCGACGTATACCTCCGAGAAGAATGAAATTACCGATGTCCGCTTCCTGGTTTATCTGCCCAAGTCGATATATATCAACTTCAAACACCAAAATAATCTGTATATTTAAATTCATTTTCCATCAAAATGTTATCATTTGTTAATTTTTTTCAATGATAATTATAGATTTTTTAAATAAATGTTATTATAAAATTAATGTTTTGCTTGAAAGCACTTTATCTTTAGTATAAAATATTATATCTAACGTAAATTTCTAATTAAATAATGGCCGTATCTATTTTCATTTACAGTGTCCAACGTCTCAGTGCGTATATATCTGGTTCAATTATGTAATTAGTGTAAAAAATATTGTATCTTCATGAATGTCGTTTGTTACGCGCATTTATCTCTTACGACATCTTGCTGCAATTTTGCTGTAACAACTTTCTGCTTTTCTGATGAGCTCTTCTTCCTGTCACAGTATAATCTCTCGAAGATTTCGTTGCAAGTTTACTTGAAAAAAATAACCTTGATTTTTGATTTTCAAATTTTATGAATATATGGCTGCACGTTTTATTACTTGAAATAAAAAATAATGTTTTTGAAAATTCTGAAAAGCTAAGAGAAGAAATTCTTAAAAAATTTTACCTTTCAAGCTTTTAATAAAACTTGAACATTTAATCGCAAATTGTTTTTAATTTTTAATCTGAAAAGTGTTGCTTTTAATATGGAAATTTTTAAAAATTGGAATTCAGAGCAATTTTGATGAATTGTTAAATTATTAGTAAAAGTTTTTCAGCTTAATTTGTCAGTTTTAAAATTATTCCCGAAATATTTTCTCACACAAAGATTTCTTGCATGCATCACACTAAGGTCCGCTGCTATACGATGAACAAAAACCTTCCGGGGACAATAACCCGGAATAAATCTCGGCAGCCAACGGTCATCCTTTCGGTTGACTATTTACGCACACTTTAATAAAAAAAAAAAACATCGGCCACTGCAACAAAAATTTCCTTACCGATCACAAATTACAACGTCTAAAATATGACAGCTTTTTCTGACCGTCACATTCCTTGAATAATAAATTTTATCTCCTAAAAAACATTCTTAAAAATTGAAGACTTTCGCAATAAAAAGTTCATAATATATAAGAAAATAATACAATTTATCATACAAAGTTCAAACATTTTAAGTTGCAAATAATAATCTAGATTTATAATGTTTAAACATAGAATTTCTCTTTATTTATTTAATCTCACCATTATACAAATCAAAACCAATCTAACTTCAAAGTTCAACATTTTAGAACTGTATTTCTGCGAAAGTGTTCGTCTAAACGATAGCATTAACTAAAAGCTACCGATCTAAAAGTCAACGATCTGAGTGAGGAGTTGCAATCTATTAGCTGCGCTTATTTGGATTTATCAAGGCAGTGGTCGCTGCTTGCGCAATTTCCATTTTTTGTTACTGTGAGAAAATCGTTCAGCTTTATGGCCGTTAAAATAAATATCTCGAAAACAATTCAATACTCTAATTGTGTCAATTAATTAGCGAAAGTTATAAATTTTTTTATTACCGTCAAAAGTACCGTTCTTTTAATTATTACTCTTAATAATTAATAAACTTTAATTTTTGTTTCACCAAAGCAAATTATAACTGCGTCAAATATATTCCAGTATTGTTGGAAATAATTAGTATTTTAATGTACAAAAACCAATCTTTTATATATTTTATTTTTAAGTATTTTAGTATTAGTTTGTGCATATAAAGATGTGTCACACAGTACAAAGAGTAAAGGGATCATTTTACAGCTTTGCTGTCTTGCTTTATTTTTCTAGCTGGACTGTATGATAAAGAAATGTATATTGATAATCAATTGAACTGAGATGGAAAATCCTTTGTCTAAATCTCTTTGTATCTTCCAAGGTGACATTAAGTCATCAGTCAGGGCGTAACTTTTGTAAAGACGTGGCTTTTGACAGTGCTTCAAACAAAATAAACAAGTAGGCAGTGCCTTAATAATATGTGTAAACATCTTTAGGTTTTAATATTTAATATAATACAATATAAAACTTATGAAAAACATTTATATAATTTAGAAATACCATAACATTTTACTGTAACGTTTTTTTGCGAATTGCCACCATACAAATTTTGGGGGTGAGGGGAGGGGGTCTCCTTAAAAATGTTTACGGATCAATAATTATCTAAAAAACATACATTTTTTTTAAGTCGTTCTATCAACTGTATACATATAAACTAATCAATGAAAAAAATTCTTTTCATATTTATTTGTATAAAAAGATTTTGGCCATTAGATTAGTAAACTTTATATTGAGAAAACGATTCATTGACTTTTCTGAAGAGGAAATATAAAATTTCAAAACGTTAAAAGTACAATAGAATAACTTTATTATTAGTTCCCAATTTAAAGCAATTTCATCACTAAATTTATAATCAAATATTGAGGAACATTATTGGTTACAAATAATTTTAAAAAACATACAATTGAACTTTAGTTGTTTTTCAACGCTCATAACAAGTAGCTTAAATAAATACAAAAAAAATTATTTTCAATTTTTTGAGCTTGATGTTAAACATTAAACTGTAGACCATAATACCCGTCGCAAATTGCACACCCAGATCGCTGTGATACGAATGGCAAAATCGCTAAGTAATTTTCTTTTCAAAATAAGTTATTTCCGCAAAGAAATCGCGCGATGCATCATCGACGCCTTTGCCCCTTTTCCGGAGAAGAACGGAGCATTGAGCGCAGCCAAGCGCGAACCACCGATGATAGATTGTGCCGCGTTATCTTTACGGTTTAACAATTATTATCGTTTGCAAAAATTGGCAGAGAACCCACAAGCTGCGACACACAAAAAAACCCTTAACACAAAGAAAACATTTTCTTAGCTACGAAAAATTATTTTTAAATGAAGAAATATGACATTTAAAAAGAATTAAAAAATTCTCGCCCAGTTTTGTTTTTCTTTTTTTTATTATTCATAAATTTTTGTTAAAGATACATTTTTTCCGTACTTCTTACATTGCGTTCTCACTTTCGTTTGCTTTCTTCCTCGTGCGTGATTCACTCTCTCAAAATACCCATTTCTTTCAGCAACTTGTGTGTACAAACCAAGATGATTCGCCTTTAAAATGCCACGGATTTAACTTGCTGTCTGTTTGGTTTTGCTTCTGCGGTAGGAATGGCCTAGGTAGACGAGAAATTTATCACCGTGAATGATTAAATGCGGTAAATTAGTTGGAGTCTGGGCAGGCAAATAAGGTTAAAGGTTAAGGTCAAATTAAATGTGAATGATGAATGATTCTATTTGAGAAATTAAAATATGTAGAAAGAAAAATTTACAAACAGGTGTTCCTTTTGCAGAACTGAACATTTTTTAAAAATAATCTAAATGTATTTCACTAAAGACCCTTATTAAAATTTACATTTTAGCATCTCAAATTTTTTATTTGTTGATGAAGAAAACTTGAGTTTCTAATATACTTTACATTATATTTTAAGCTCAACGAAATGTAAGATTTCTTGAACCTTTCCGACGCAATGTAAGAATAATTATTGAAAATTATTCCAAAACCAAGTAATTAAAATTAAAAATTCTACTTAATGTATAGTGCCTAAATAAACATTGAAACCTAATTTGACAACATCTGCTAGGCGCTTCTAGTTGAATACATCAAACAGCCGATTAAGCTGTCGCCAGTCATTGCACTCTGTCACTCCCGGTTTATTTATAATATACTTCCACAAATAGAGTAGAAGAATCTAGTCTAAAAATAAAAAAAAGAGAAGCTTCCTCTGTTGCCATATATGCATTGGTTTTGACCTTATACAACTCAGCAGTGAGACATTGTTTTGTTAATTACAACTCGATTAATTGTATTGTACTAAAAAAGAAGATGAATCTTATATAGTAGAAAGTGACTCTTCGTTTTCTTGAAGGAAGTGAAGATGAAGCAAAGAAAAATGTCAACTTTTTGTTACTAATTATAACTTTTGTATGCAAAAGTTAATTAGCACTTTTTTAATTTAATTTTTTGTCTACATAATTTGTGAATATGTTCATAAACCGTTAAATTCTGTAAATTAATTTTTCTGGAATTACAAACATTTCCGGAATTATTAGTTCATTATACTTTTTTGCAATTACACTGTGACATACCAAAAAGTTGACGCCAGAAAAACTGTTACAATTATGATAACGATAATCGTACAACATGCGGCCTGGAAAAATGACTTTACAGTTAACTACAGCTGTAACTTAGCAAAACACGAGTACACCTTTTGCTCACATAATAGAACATTATTACGCCGCGCCGGCGTACAACTTGGCTTTTTTTTCCACCCCGAGAATTGCGTTTTACAGAGATACTGCTTCATTTATATCAAGTAACAAAGTATGTTCGGTTACAAAGTTGGAAAAACTTGTCGCTGGCTTTATTGATTTCGCATCCGTTAAATTGAAATATTGTTGCAAATAAAAATCTGAAACAGGAAATTAAAATTAAATCGTGTCAAATTTGTGTATAAGTAAACTTACGTAACAAGTACATTTTGGTTATTGAATAATGTGAAAAATTGAATTTAAATTTTTAAAGAATCAATGTCTTATTCTGAATATTTTGCTATTTCTTTTGGCAAAATTTCTGTTGTTGCTAATTCTTCTTTCGAAATTATGATTTTATGTAACAAGTAAATTTTGGATATTGAATAATGTGAAAAATTGAATGTAAATTTCTGAAGAATCAATTTCCGACTGTGAAACAAAAGAAGACAATATATGTGTTGCGTAGAAGATTATACCGTACACATATACGTGTGAATATACTGTTCCACTTTTTACATCAGACATCCTAATCAGTGCAATCTCTGTTTATGACAATCACACATAGCAGCGATGACGCAAACATAATAATAAGTCGCAGCTTCCGCAGCAGACTCATATTATAGATTCGTTTAAATGTCACCGGAAGTGATAATAATCCCAACTTTTTTGTTGACTGTATATCTCTCTAGAAAAATAAATTTTTTCTTACACGTGCAGGAAAACAATGCACTTTTCCTACTCTTTGATTAGGAAAACCGAGCTTGCTTTTCTACGCCGCGAGGAGTGGGGACAGAGGGAAAACTTTTCCCACTCTCCTGGGCCAAGCGATCACTTGCTTAAGCTCGCTTCATAGTGATTAATGGTAATTAGCACATTTTCGTAGAAACTTTGTGTGTGAAAAAAATTAAATTGTGAGTTTATTTATATCGAACGTTTGAAATAATAAATCCAGAATTGCCGGAACAAGTGCGTCAATCGTACGAAGCTGCGTTGGCCAAAACGATGCCAAAAAATCGACGAAAAAATACGTCGTAGTGTTCGCCCATTTTGATAAATGGCGTCAGACTATTGTTCTGAGGAACTACGATGTAGGCTTCAAGTCATATAAAAAACTTTTTCGCTTTTTGAGCTTGAACTCCAAAGAATATGTCCCGAGAAAATCGCAAGTATTTGTGCCCGAACATGTTTGATTGTTCTTGGCCAATACGAATGAGAATCAATATCTCTGCACGAAAGTAAGTTTCAAATTTTATATTCAATAATGATTGATTATTTACGTTTTATTTCTTGTATAAAAATAAAGAATTCGAAACAAAAATTTAAAAGAAAATTAATCATTCTAACCTCAATTATAATTATTTCAGGTTGCTTTGATTTTTGTTGTTTCTAGGACCCTTCGATGTGACGAGATGGTGAATTTAAAGTTCAGCAAGGTTAAAGATTAGGGCGACATATTTTTCGTTGAAATCAACAGCTCGAAAAATTACGTCATCAGATGTTTTGTAATCCATACAGAGTTTTACGATCGAGTGAAGAGCTACATTAACTTGAGGCCACAAAATGCTCCGCCAAACCGATTCTTCGTCGGTTACAGGAACGATGCATGCACGATTCAACCCGTAGAAATTAATACTTTCTACAAGCAACCAAAAAATTATTGCAAAGTTTTTGTGTTTGAATGAACCGGACAGATTTACGGGCCACTGTTTCCGGAGATCTTCTGCGAGTCTTCTAGCAGAATCAGGCGCAGACTTGATGACCATTAAAAAGGCCGGTGGTTGGACAACCGACACTGCTCCTCAAGGTTATATTGACTTCTCGGTACACCGCAACAAACAAATCGGGCGTATGATTGCGGAAACTATCACAAGCGGCGCATCCAAAGAAAACATTCCGGAGCCTTACGTGAACGATGCTCGAGTGGCTCAGGCTGTTCGAGTTGCTCAACCCACACAGCTTGTTCAGGCTGCTCCAGTTGCTCAAGGTACTTTTACTTTTCAATTTTAATGTAGTAATTTTAATAATTAGTAATTCTTAAATTCCGTAAATAATATTTCATTTAATCAAAAGTATTTTAAATTGAAGTGATATTGAATGAAAACTTATCCACGTATTTAATCAAATATGATTTCTATGTTAAGGTACTCTGGAAAATAAAGATGCTCTTCGTGAAGCTTTGATTTTGCTCGATCAGGGTTACGTCGTCTTCGATTTGGAGACATCCTCTCTTCGACTTATTCTAAAGGATGTTTATCTTGCCCACCAGAGTGGAAACTAGGTTGAAAACCTGGCTGATGAGACCCCGATTGTGACGGACAAAAACTCCCAAAATAACTCTGCTTTTTCAAGCATTCAATGTGGAGGTAGTTTATTTAATCTTCAATAATGCATTAAAAATAATGAAAAAGTTATGAAAATATTAATTAACAATTCACAAACGATTCGATCGGAAATCCACCTGCCAATGTCGACTTAGAATGACGACATTATTACTCCTTCGATAAGCCAGAACTTCAGAATTTAGGAAACTTTGAACGTCAACGAAGTTGATCTCGAAAATGAGCTCTTTGAAAACATGGACTTTTCTGTATTCGAATGATATGTTCCATCGAATTTTTTTACGAAATGCATATTTTTATAAATTATTTTTTAGATTTTCATAAGGTTCTTTGTTTGTATTTAATTTGTCATTTTTTCTTAAATTTAAAAAAAATTGTTGTTCTGTGTTTAGCAATGTGACCAAAGTAAAATTGTGATTTTTAATTAAGATAGATTTAAAAATAGTACTTAATAAAGTCAAAATAGCATAAAAGAGTAGTACTAGAATTAAGAAGCGAGATTAAAAAAAGCTGTTTTTCATCTGAAAGATGTATGATTGAAAAAACAATTTCAAAAATCGAACTGAATTTTTTTAATTTATTTGTCTTTAATTTGAGAAATTTCCCTTTTTCTCCTATTCACAATTTGTGTAGCTTAATTGTTTATTTTATTTTATTTTTTACACACTTTACTTTTTATTTCTTTATTTGGCATTTTCCAATTTTAATTTGACTTTTTGATTTGTTGTAATATTTTAACTTCTAAGTTTTTTCTTTTTGCAAATTAATTTCTACTTTTTTTTGTCATTTTGAAAAATATCATACATTTTGGTTTTATAACTACACAATAAAAAATAAATTAATAAAATACTCATTTTTCGCACGTGTAAGAAAAACTTGTTTAAAATACTATTGGGTTTATTTTTTGTAAACTATGATTTTTCATATGATTTTTGTTACATTCATAATTGTTTATTAATAAAATTATAATTTACTTAAAAAAAGTAATTAGCTTCAGCCGCACTTGTAAGAAAAAGTACCGTACCGTATTTTACAAGTGGGAAAGGTAGCACAAGCGAAGCGAGTAGCGAGTGCTACATTTCCCACTAGTCGGAGAACCCCCCACCTCTTCCCACTTGTAAAGTAATATACTAAAAATAAAATTTTCAATAAATCAGAATAAAAATTAATTAAAATCAAAATTCATATTTTACGATCCATTTCTTTCTCGAGTAAAAATATATAAAATGTTTTATACACTTGTTACAAAATATTACACAACTTTATTAATATTATCTATGCGATTTATTATTTTTACTCACGTAATACAGTAATTATTTAACAAAGTTCATTGATATAGATTCTCATATTGCAATAAAACAATAATATAAATTAAAGAGAAAAAGAGTCGCGAAATTTCACACACAAATTTCAATGGATTATATAATTGAAACGCATATAAACATACATAATTACATAATCCGTAGGTTCTTCGTGTGTGTTTGCACTTTATTTTATAAATTGTAGAGTGCACCGATGATTGACTGGCATCCTTCTTTTTTTTTGTGCCCAACTTTTTACATAACTTCTGTATTTGCGGCGCTATAAATTGTACATTACATTTCGCAGGATTTATGTGATCCGCGAGATATGCATGAAATAGATGAAATGTGGTTCATCCACAAAGAGAAAGGTGAATGCATTTTTGCGTCAAAAGTATAATAATTTAACGCGCACTTGTAAGTGCAAGACGAAGAAGTGTACGGTATTAACGAGCATATGAGGTTAACTTGTGACATTTTCCGCATCCATTTATTTGTTCATCTCACCTCGGTGAACATGTAATTTTGCTTGATAATAATTTTCTCCAAACATAATCTTTATTTTTCAACAAAAAAACAAAAAAAAACATTTTCAACTTATTGCTTGGGGAAATTTATTGTCATGATTAAATTATTATTATTAAAGATTTCTAGAAGTTTTTTTTTCTTTTTAATCTTTTAGTTTCTTAATTTTAGTTTAAATCCTTTTTTTTAAATTAAATTCAGTAAATTATGGATCGTTTTATATTAAGTCTCTGTTTATTGAAGAATCAATTTCGAGTCATTTTAGTTGTGCTGACTAAAATGCACGATACTTAGATGCATCCGCATAAAGCGTTTCGCCATTAAACTATCAGACGTTGCAATTGCCAATTAGCGACGCACTGAAGTCAAAGCACTGTACACAATCCTCTTTTTCATTATCATCTATGAAGCTTTAATTATTAGATTTAAGTGCAACATTATTTTCTGTGTGTATAACATTTCACTTTAATGTTAATCAAAAAAATTATTGTTCCCAATAAGAAAACTTTTTTTCTGAAAATTAAAAAGCGCGACAAAATTAAATGCGCTGAACATTTTTGCATGAGAATAATTTTAATTCCGTGGGAATATTGTGCGCGGTCATTAATACCCAACCAAAGCGTATCAACGACCTTTCGACGAAAGCAGCGAAGCATTCGAAGCATGGCCAATGTAGCGGCTTTGAAAGGAACATCATAATTACGAGAAAAGGTGAATTCTTCGATATATTTTAAGCGGAAAATTCGATCCAAAATGTATGAATTGTTTTAAAGTTCAAACAACTTCTCATGTTGTTTGAAAAAAAAATTGTTTCGAACTAAATTTATTTTTTACTTTTATAGATGTGCACTGTATAATATCTAACTAAGTGTGGTCAACCACTAACCGCAAAAAGTTATCTGAAAAAAGCGACTTCAAATAAGTTCAACTGATGATCGAGTGTCAAGTATCAAAATTCCACTTCACACTTTATTTATTGGAGTTAAAATTATACAGTCCAAAAACATTTACGAGCACTCTTAAAATCCATTAAATTATTCTTGTCATTCTCCCCTCATATTTTTTTACTTCTACATATTTTTGTCCTATTCCTCCCTCGTTTGCTTTTACAGTATTACATTCGCTTGGACTGATTTTATTTCTGGATAATATTTTGCACATTTGAAATACACGTTTAGCCGAATAGATTGTCACTGATGTGCGGTGCCTGCAAGTCGTCGAGGGTAAAGTAAAATGTATAATGGAAAATGGTTTGCTATGAATATTGCCAGTTCAGAAAAAAGATTTCAACTTTTGTTGAAATTAAGTGACGTGAATTCAAATGTCGTGGTGATTTTTCATATGTTAAAATCTTTTTTCATACACTTGTTCACTTCAGTATATAATATATATTAATTTTAATTTCAGGATCGCCTTTAAAGAAAATCTCTTTTTTACAATAAAATAACTGTTACTAGAATCGTTTACAAATATATAAAAGTCACTGAAAATAATGATGAATGTAAATGTATATACAAATATAGGGCAGTTTGGCTACAGTAACTGTGCTTTACTGATATCAGAGGGCACCGTATGCACGGTCAAACGCAAATTCTCGAAAGTCTGGGTAGCTGCATTTAAAGCAGCCTGGTGAGAGTGTAGTTTATCGTTACGGGTTGCAATTTTGCAAGCAATAATTCTGTCTAACTGATATCAGTATGGCATTAGTTTAGATGACCATACCAATATCAATCTGAAATGCTATGCTTTATTCTTCACAACACATAATTTTATCAGCTCGAATAAATCTCTGCATCAATTTTTAAACACTATCATATAAATATTTAACTAAATATGTTATTACATTTCTTATTACTCATTTTAATACTATCAATTCTGACTTCAACAACAACAAAATTCTCGCGATTATTTCGGGACAAATTCTTTTACAAATTAAGTAGAGCAAACTCTAAAGACTAGTTTTGTAATTTTCCACATTAATCGAGTTCCTCTTATATATTCATTCTAAACTCATTAAATAAACACTATTCAAAAAGCATATACAATTTTAGTATACTTGTTCAAGAAGTTTTTTCGCATGCGCATATTAAATTATTTAACATATATTTGTAAATGTATAAAAATAATAATTAATTTGCTCAATACGATATTGTAGTAAAAGTAATATTTTGTAGTAAAAGTTATGTTATTTGTAAAAAATGGATTCTAAACTAACGTCGGTCACGAATGTAGAATAATATGCATGCTTATTAATTTCAGTAAATGTTTTACAGAGTTTGTTTTGGCCAGCCATTTTTATTAAACGTAATATACTTTTATAGTAAATAAATGTAATATTCCGTGTTAATTTTAATATGTAATTACATTAAAATTAGTACAATTTCTATCAGTGTTTGTTTGTTCTTTTGTAACATTTTTCTGCGCCAATTAATCGTACGGTCAAACGTCCAGGACAAAATGACGACTGTTACTCCCGGTCAGTCGCATTGCCCTGTACTGCTACTTTGACCGCGGAGACTCGCGTCGTCGTCCTCCTCGCAGACGGCGACGCAATAAGACAAGTCCTATCCTCAGGCCGTCGAACGAGAAAAGAAGAATCCGCGGACGGATGATTGGCTCGTTTCTTGTCCGCACCGAGGGTCGCCCTTCTCGTCTGCTTTGCGGTACTGGTCTAAAGGAGTTACCGTTAGTGAGTGCACTCGTTCTGCCGCTTCCTAGATTCCCTCGTGTGTACGAACGTATCTACTACGTATACTATATTTTGCGTGCAATCGCTCTGCACCTTTCCATCGTGCTTTTCCGACCTTGTCTCGTTGTTTTTTTCTTTCCCGGTTTCGCCCATTTTCACGCTTGGCGAGTCCAGCAGTTTCGCGTTTCGGCATTCCTCTGTGCTGGGTTCAAGTGCAGTGTGAGTTCAGTGAGTTTCTGCGCCTGGAATTTTTTCTGCACCGGACTGAGAGGCATTTTTTACTTCTCTCTTTTGAGCTGAAGCATGTTTGCTGTGTGTGCAATTTTCAATTAAGGATTTCGGCGAGGTTTTTTATTTTTTTCTGTTCTGGTTTTGTGTGGTGATCGCTGTGGAGTGGTAATACGATGGAGCGATTTTGTAGACGGCTGACGGACATTCACGAGGCTGTAAATTTGCCGGATAAATAAAAGTATGTTGTTAACTTTGTGAGATATGTTTGTAGTTTTAAGTGGATGCGAAAATGATGAAAAGTTTGACTTGTAAAATGAAAATTTCTATGCGTTCTAACTAATTTTCATGTATATTGGGTAACTGATGTCAATACAGAACATTTTTAAAGTCAAATACTGTAAATGTTTGTGTAGTCTACATAAGTATAAAACATGTTAATATTCTCATTAAATGTTATGTACATTTCCTTATTTTGATTTTCATAGAAATATATAAATATATTATATTTGAAGTAAAGTGAAAATCTACAAAAACTATATTGTGTATAGGTTTTTGGGATGGTTTGTCGATATTTTGCATTTTTTAATTTGATATAAATGATGAATTAAAGAAATTTTGAACGTTGGACAATTCTCTACTTGTCACTTGTATGTACTTTACTGTTACTATCACTATATTTTTATTAAGATTTTATAGATTTATATCAACTACGAGGTAATTAATGTTATATTTAACTCTTTACGTAATCATGATCACAATCAGAATATATTATAATATGAAATGCTTCATTAAAGTTCACAACTTGTTATTTTTGCTACACGTGTCGGATGAGTTCTTAAACATTTTTTTTGCATAGAAACATGTGCTTTTCAACTATTAATTTAAATACAAATAATTGTTGAAAAATTCTTTGAAAATTTGTTGATGCCACAATGATAAAATTACATGAAATTACCAAATTAAGTGAATGATGACAATATAATTTTTGAATATATCTTACATAAAGTTAAAATACTGAATATTGTTCACAATTTGTTTTCTACAATTCTTATAAGAAGTGAACATTTATTTCATAGGACTACACTATTTTAGAAAATAATCTAAATTGTCAATCATTTTTCAGACTTATCTGAGACTCAAAATTCAATTACATAGAGTTCAATTCAAATTTTAGATACTAGTGTATGAAATTTAATACTGGCCAGGTTTGATCACACAAATGTAACTTATTGCTACCACAAGTAAATTTGTTGTATCCAAAATAAATAAGTTTTTCCACTAAAAATGTCATAAGTATATGCATAATATACCTATAATTTGTACTTGAAAATTAAGGTACAGTTATCTTGCAATTAAATTAATAATTCACTAAATTTAATGTACACCGAAGTAACAATTTGAAATGAGTATTCATTGGGGCCTTATGAGACGAATCTGGGGCCCGAAATGGAAAACTGACTGGCACCTTGTGGGAGATGTAACGCATCCAAGAGTGGGGAGCCGCGAAGATGCCTTTGTAAAACCCTGCCAGGTTCTAAATAAAACAAACCCTATAGGATCCGAGTTAGGTTGCAATGGTTTGATCCTCGTATCTTATATCTATTAACAAACTTCTGATTAAAGTTTAGGTTATACAAATTATTACTTTCTTTTCATTATTTGTATTACATTTCTCATATTGAATAAACTAACAGTGTTTTTCTTAATTAAAAAAAATACAAAACAAAAACAAAATACTTATAGGTCTTTAGGCAATTTGTGCACTGCAACATTGAGTGTATTGTGATCTTTGTCCTTTTGCAATTAGTATTGATTTCAGGTTCTTATCACTTTTCTTGTAAAATATAAACTAGAAAATTTAATTAACTTTAAAAAATATTTAGTTCAAAAAATTAAGAATTGAATTTATTTGCTAGCACTTTGGGTCAATAGATTAAGGATACATTTTTAGGTTGAGCTTTTTAAAAAGTCCATGAAACTTTAGGAACAATACATGAATTTGAATTTGTAATTTCAGGTTATTTCTAATAGTGATTATCCATTGTATCCACTGAATTAAGTAAATGATAATTAAACGTATTATTAGAAATATTAGTTAAATTGATACAGCTCTAAAAACTTAACTATCACATCCATAATCGAAATTAATAAATAATATTAACTAAAATCAAACAAGAAAAAAAGAATAATTACAGATATTTAAAATTTTCTTACATTTTTTATTATATTGAATGATATTTTTTATATTATAAATGTAACTAAAAGTATCTAATATTGAGTATTTTTTGCTAAAAATTAAAGGTTTTACTTGTTATTTAAATCTAAGATACATACAACTTAAAATAAGTTCTTATTTGCATTTTGTTGTTCATTTTTATTATTATAAAATAGTTAAACATAATTCGAAATTTTTAACTTTTTGTATACTCATTTGAGATTTTAATTGTTATTTAAATAATTTATTTCATTTTTCATATATTCAGAATTTAATTTTCTTATTAAAAGCCTGTATATCAATCTTTTATTAAAATAATTTTCTGTCAACACTATAAATAATATCACAAAATAAAGCAGCTAATTTTGTTAAATAACTTTTAATTTAATTAACAATAATTTTTTTATTTCAAATGTAATAATTCTAAACAAATTTGATTAACCAATTAAGATTGGGGTTACAAAATCGTTTTTTAATAACTTTTTTTTAACAATTAGTAATACAAAATTATTAATTTTTTTTAATAAGCAGTTTATCAAAAAAAAAAACTTATTAAGCTATAAATTCGTTCCAGACACAGGTAAAAATCAATGAGACATCTCTGTGAGTTCAATTACATCATATATTTTTATTGACTTGAACTGACTCATCTATATATTTGTTAACGAAACTTATGTAATTTTTTTTTTCTTACTCTCATGTAAACTTTCTTTTAAGTTATGGCAAATAATCAACTATTTTAGGCCGGCATCACGAATGCCATAAAGTATCGTCATATTTGCGTCACGTAAAATATTGCGATAAACTCAGGAATTGATTTACGCCCATATATAAAGCAAAATAATTTGCGAGCAAAAATTTCGAGACAAATAACGTGGCGAAGAAAGTTGTTAAACAACGTATCGTAATGATTCAAAAATTCAACACATAATTTTCTTTACATATAATGTCAATATAATGATTACGCAAAGAAGAGTTAATTTATAAGAAAATTATAAATCTTATAAAAATCTTTTTATCTGTTAATAAAATAGTTTTACATGTTTAAAAATTATAAAATGTCTTAAACTTTTTTAATAAGATTAAAAAAAATGTATTGTAGAAAATTAAAATCTAACTCTAATAAATTAAAGTTAATGTTCAGATTCTACACATGTGAGCAAATATAATTAGTATTCAGTGAAATAGAATATATAACCAGACTGCGATATTTTCCTTCGGATGAATTTTGAAAATAAACTTTGAGTGCTGATAAAAACGTCATCAAGAAAATGTCAAAGATTTAAGGTATGTCTCCGATGAAACCGCTTTTCTTACAAATAAGTTAAAATTACACAAAAAGGTTCCTTACAATAAAACAATAGCGCATGATTTTTTTTCAGATTTTTAACCCGTTCACTATTTTTATAAATCCTGATTGTAAATCCAGTTTTACCCATATTGATGCATAGGTTAGAGTAGTGCCGCTATATAGAAAGAGCGCACTCGTTTTTCGTTAGTACTATTTTATATCTCGGCGCTATTCTATCTTGTGCGTCAATGTGGACAAATTGAAACATTTAATTTGGATTTTCTCAAAAAGTAAACAGATAAAAAATATAGAAAAAATCGTGTATGACTATTTAAACTTGAAAAACGTTTTGTTCAAATATTAAGTAATTCGTAAGAAAACTGTTTCATCGGAGACATACCTTAAAATTAACAAATTGGCATACTTCAAGATAAACCTAAAACATTTATTTGTTTTACAAATTACTGATATTTTTAATTTTTAAATGATATATTTTTTTAATGTAGAACTTCAAAGATGATATAATAATTATTATTTACAATTTTTAAATTGAAAATTCAAATAAATGATGTACATTTTCTCAAAATTGGAGTTATGTATACATTTTGCCGTACATCAGTCTATAAATTAAATGTTGTAATTTCTCTTAATTGCTTTTTTTAATTGATCCCTGTTAATTAGACTTTTTTATTAATTGATCAGCACAATTTATTCGGCTAAAATGTGTATTTATTTATTGACTCGGATTTTTATTATCCCCCCATTGGAAGTCGAACGTCGGAACGATTCGTGGAATGCGCTCGTACGAATTGCTTTTATCGGATAAAAGCCTTGAATTTTGCAGCATCGCTACGGATATTCGCATTTGGGATTTAATTAATACCGCGCGCGAAGAAAAAGCGCTGATCATGAGTCAGCCGCAACGCAGCAACTTCCGGATTTCTTATCTTTAACGTTGGCACAGCGCCGTGTCACCGCGAGGCTTCATTTTTTTCTTTTACTTTCACTCGCTCTTCTCCTCTGCATTTTTATCTCTTTTTTTCGCCATTTTCGTCGTTTACTTATCCGTAAATGGCGCGAAAATATCTCTTCGTGAAGCTTCAATTGATAAGCACTCGATTTGCGAGACAAAAATTTTGTTTTACGTATCAACAAGACAATATCTCTTTCAAAAAAAGAGATTAATTTGCAAATTATATTATTAATAGGCCAGGATTTGCAAAAATGACTTATTTTGATGAAAAAGTGAACTTCTTCAGATTATGTGCAATAATGTGCAATAATGTGCAAATTGTGCAAACTTTTGCTAAATACATATAATTCAAGAAAAATTATGCAAATTATTGCAACGATGGGTTAAATTATACAAAATGTGCACAATTTTGTCAAATATAGAACATGCAAAAAGAATTACGCAATTTTTTGCAAAATTGTGCAATAAACAATCAATAACGAACAATAATTACAAGAACATCTGTTTAATGATTTAATTTCCTCAATAATTATTCAGGCCAACCAATATATAATTCCAATGTAACTTGACCCACATTGAAAGCATCTGGCGTTTGATTTTTTTTGTTTATAATCCCGCGTGCACATTATGAGTTTGCCTTACTAGCATGTGCATGCAAATATAACTACACCCTGGCTAACAGTACTTGTCAATTTATTAGACAATTAAACGCGATAAGTATACGCCTTTATACAAAATCAATTCACGTGATGTGTTCTTAAAAAAAAAATAAAAACAATAAAGCTGCAATGCGTTGGCACGATTCACTAATTAGCATCCATTCAAATGAGAGAGCTCATTACAGTTCCGTAAAGCAGTTCGGTTATATTTATTGTTGATCCATTTGGGTAATTAGCCGTGATGAAAAATGTAATAAAACTCTGGGCATAAAGGTCTACTATAGCGGTTCTATTATTTAATCCCTTTGATCAGCACACACATTTTTTTATTCTTCAAAAAGTTTTCATTAATTTTTCCCTGCACTCTCAGAAGAGATCAAAAAGTTAAATGATATGAAATTTTTAACAAATAAGACTCAGTACTTTTTAGAACCAGAAGCTAACTTGAGAAATATTACAAATATGTAGCAATGTATTTTTATTTCTGTTTACAACTTGTATTTCTTAATTTAAAGTTGAATTACGAAAAATAACACGCTTTGGTCATGTTCTGAGCAATCATCTTGATTCGCTTATTTTCCACCTTATGCACCAGATAATTTGTCATTTTATCACATTCGCCTTTGAAGGAAGCGTTAATAAATATGAAATAATCCGTGTTTCATATCGAGATATGGTAGGCGTTTATGTGTGCAGTCTCACACGGGCGTGCCCAAGAGGCTTGCTTGTAATTAGCCACGGTTATTGGTGCAATTAAATCATCGCATTTTATTCGCATCTCACCGAAATTTGAATTTTACTCGCGATACGTGATGTCATTAGATGCAAGAGTGGCGCTGCATTTTAATGCAACTAAATTGATTTTTGACTTACCGATCGCGATCAATTTAATATGAATTTCGAATTATTATATTAAGAAAAAAAAACAATTTTCATGTTACTCTTTGATTTTGAAAAATGTATAGCTTCTGAAAAAAATTGTCAACATATTTTTAAAATAAATTGTGTCTGAATTTTAATTCGATAGTTGTGAAGTGTTTCATTTTACACACAGGTGTTTATTCACTTTGGATATGCGACAGTATTGTTTGTTGAACAATGTCATTAACATTCACAATAACGATTCCTTCCTTCGATTTTTAAACGACGAAACTTTTAAATTAATCTAAGATTAAAATAACAAAAAAAAAAAAAAAAAAATAATTTTAAAAAAAATATT
>JABFPM010001801.1:0-18677 GCA_022817325.1 Idris sp. 1 HC-2018
TTGTAGTTAATACATCAATTTTTCATTAAATGTTTAACTATCTGCTATTATTTGAATATTTCATTGAAAAAATTCCAGTAATAAGTGAAAGACATGTAGGTTAAAGGTTTCAGAGAAATGCCCATATATGAATGAAAAAAAAACAATTTGAGAAAAAGTCAAAAAATATCATTTATTTTAATATATTTATACATTATTAAAAATAATAATTTTTATATTAATGTTTTTTTTCAGAAAGCTAAGGCCAATTATTATTTTAATGACTAAACAAGAAAGAACATGGATACCTAAAAGACCCATTTGATTATCTTACTTTTTTTCTATTCTATTTAATACTTATAGTTTTATAATCATTATTACCCGTTTTTAAAAAAAGGAATATCTGTTTTTAGTTCCTATAATTGGGATGTGAAATTTTTAACAATTTGTTTTTCGAAAATTTTCAATTTAAAAAAATAGTTCTTTTAGTTTTTTGATGATTGCAAAAACATAATTGTTAGAAATTGAATAATTTTCAATATTTTACAAGTCATTTTTAATTAAGAAGATCCAGTGTAAATTAAAATTTCTTTCAAATAATAACTTTATATTCTGTTAAAAGTATACACTGTAATACTTTCAAGTAAAAAACAAATTATATTTATCTGAGCAACATTTGTTTGTGTTTAAAATAAGTTTTTTTTAAATTTCTTTTAAAACTTTTATTTTATAAAAATTTGATAGAAATTTATTTAATAAGACTGAATCGTTTTAGACATATGTAAAACAAAATATGAAAATGTATACTTTTATTTTTGTAAATATAACAGATTCGTTTGCATGATCAGTATTCTTATAATTTAAGTTACTTTGAAAGATTTAAGTTTTTAATATATTATTTCAAAAAATGAACATTTGCTGGTAATGTATCTATTTAAAAATAGGTATTTTGTTTAATAATTGTTTTCTAAAATTAAAATTGCTGGCATTTTGTGAATTTTCATGCGAAACATTGATGATAGTGCTAATTGTGAGCAATGTCAACAATTTTTTTGAAAAATAAAAATTTGTATTATTAACCCTCAAGTGCACAGTTGGGGTCTGACAGACCCCAACGGTTTTTTCAATAAGTATAACTATTTGACAGTCGGTAAAATAGAGTTCCTATGTATCTGAAAACAAAATATGGCGTCTTTAGAAATCATTTATAACAAATAATAGTAAATTGAAACACGTTTTGTTCAGCAAATTTGCTGAAAAATTAGAACAGGGGTCTGCCAGACCCCATCTGGTCACATTAGGTCAAAAGTGTGAGTGTAAAAGGAAGATCAAGGTAAGTCATGGAAATTTCAGTTTATTTACTTTTTCATTGTAAATAACCTTATTTTTGCACGGTCAACTTAACTTTTAGTATTTTTTAAAAGTTTTGGTTATTTTTAAGACAAAAATGCACTATTTTCATTTATAGAGTTTACATAAAAGCAATTCTCGATTTTTTTCAGGATACAATATGCAAACTGGTTCGCGTACTCGGCAAGCTGCCGAAGTAGCGAACGTTTTTGACAAAACAAATGACGTCGACGAAGACGAGGATGACAACGAATCATTGATATCAGAAGGTCCAGAAAATGAACTTCAGTACGAAGTAATTACACGACAGAAGAAGATGCAAGTGAGGCTGAAAATGAAGAAAAGGAAGATGCACAGGAACCACCAGCAAAAAAGAGGAACGTCGGTGGACGGCCTGTCACCTATGTACAAGGAAAAAACGGTTTCAAAAGGTGTCTACAACCTCCAGAGACACGAGGAAGAAAGCGCAGAAAAGATTCTTCTATTCCACAGAGTCATATACCAGGCGCAAAGAACGGCGCTGAAAATGTTCGAAATTCGTTATGTTAGAAGCTTGATCGCTGCTGTTTACTGATGACGTACTCGAAACCATAATGCGTTGTACAAATATAAAAATTGTCTAAGTTCGCATAGCACATGATAATCCTGAGTTTTTACATTGTGATACAGATCTTGTAGAGATAAAAAGTGTCGTCGGATTGATGTACTACGCCGCATTATTCAAAATGGGCAAGACGAGTGTCAAACGACTGTGGTCGCCATTTTCTCTTCTCTTGTTCCGTGCTACTATGAGTGTAAATTGCTTCTATTTCTTGCTTCGCGTACTGCGATTTGACAACAGCGAAACGCGTTAGAAACGTGCACGTGATGATAAGTTTGCACCGATTCGCGAAATTTGGACGCTTTGTACAGAGCATTGTAAAAAGTATTACGAGTCTGGTCAGAATTGCGCCGTCGACGAGCAATTACTCGGTTTTCGCGAACGGTGCCAATTCAAAATGTATATTTCTTCGAAGTCGGATAAGTATGGCCTCAAAGTTGTTTCAATGAATGATTCGTTGACATTTTATATGATTAATGCAATTCCTTACATTGGTCGCGTAAATAATGCTTTATTGCAAGAAGGCGAAAGTATTCCAGAGTACTACGTTCGCGAATTGTCAAAACCAATTCACCACTCTTGTCGAACCATCACGTGTGACAATTGGTTCATTTCCGTTCCTCTTGTAGAAAACATGAAACAAAACTATTCCTTGTCCATTGTTGGAACCGTCCGTAAAAATAAGCCTCAACTTCCAGTTTCATACACCGTGTCTTGAAAAATAATCACGTTTTGCGTATCATGATAGAAAAACGCTATCGTACACTCCGAAAAAAAAGAAGGTCGTTTTTTTATTGTCATCATTGCATACAGTAGGACATGTCGATCGCGAAACATCAAAACCTGAGATTGTTTTATTTTATAATAAAACAATGTGCGGTGTGATACGTTTGATCAACTTTGTCACGTTTACACAACGGCGAGAAAGACAAATCGCTGGCCAATGCGAATCTTTTATGGCATGTTGGACTCACTTTCAGAAGAGAACGTAAACATGTCACATGCGGATTATCTTGAACAGTTGGCGTTCTCGCTTGTTAAACCACAATTGCAACGTCGTTCACAATTGGTCAACTTGTCAAAAAATCTGCGTCGTTTTATGACTGATCTGATTTCACCAGACAACAGTCAAGATGAACAACAAGAGAACGTTATGGACAATACGATGGAAAACAAACATCGTTGTCGTCTTTGCCCTGGAAAACAGGACCGCAAGACGAGGTTCAGGTGTATAAAGTGCCATTTGCCAGTGTGTTCAGAACACACATCCAAACAGTGTCGAAACTGTGCAGATGATTGCACCATTGAGTAGATTCATTTCGTTTTTTGTATACTTTTGTGTTAATATTGTTATTACTAGAGCGTAGCATATGATATAATCAATATTTCAATGTGATAAGAAGAAATCTAGTTTGACGAAAAAGAGTATTGAAAATGTTTAAAATAAAAATAAATATAATTGTTAAAAATGTGTATTTTATTAAATAAAGACATTTTAATCATACTTAAAAAATAAATTAAAAAATTAATATAGAAATCACGTTTTTAAAGTTTTAGTTCATTGTAGTCGGAAATTAACGTTTATCAAGTGTCAAAAACACCTCTCCTTCAACTAACCAAATAACTACGTTTTTTTCAACATATAATTACAGCACATTTTTTTTCTTAAAGTACATGTCTTCCCATTCAAGAATCGCTGGATAAAACTGTGTCTATTGCAAATTTAAAAATAGTTACGATTTTTCGAAGAAAAAAAATTGTTACAAATTTTTTTTTATTTTAGTTATTAACAATTTGAATAACAAGTAATCGTTATCGCACCTCAATAATCCGATTTGTGACACTCTAAACTTTCGATTTCAGTGTTTATATTATTTTAGAATCACTTGACAGTATGATGCGAAATAATATTTTTTCTCAAACTTATGAAATGATGGCGCAAGAATTGAAAAATCAGATGGAATCTAATAACGACGCACCTTCAGAATTGCAATTATTATTTTCATTGAAACAAGAAATGGATAAACAGAGATATAACTTTCAACAAGTTAATGAAGTTATAGCAATTTTTTCTACAACAGCAAATAGTGAAATTCCAAAATCTTTCGTTACTATAAGAAATAAGACCACAAAAACTTTACAAACAGTTAGTATAATGGATCCAAATGTTGAACCTTGAATATATCCACTATTATATTCTTTTGGAACACAAAGATGGCACTGTGATATAATGCATATTGACAATATTCGACTTGTTACACGCAGAGAGTACACTAAATATCGTTTAGCTGTCAGAAATAAGTTTAATACATTCATTATGGGAAGAAGACTTATGCAACAATGGGTGGTAGATTCACTCCGAACTGACACTTACAAAAGTCTTAATGATTACTTAAATACTGCTGCTAACACGAATTTGACTATTGGTAAACTAACAATTCTTCCATCAACATTTGTAGGTTCTCCATGAAATATGTTACAATACTATCATGATACAATGGCTATTGTCAGATAATTCGGGAAACCCGATTTTTTTAACTATGACGTGCAACCCGAATTGACCCGAAATAAAAGACAATCTTTTACCAGGACAACAAGCATGTGATAGATCTGACTCAGTCGCAAGAGTTTTTGATATCAAAAAAGATCACTTGATAGATTTGACAGTTAGACAACAATTTTGTGGTGAAGTTGCTGGTTTTAGCAACATAGTAGTTGTCTATGTTATTGAGTTTCAAAAGCGAGGCTTACCACATATTCATTTTCTGATCATTTTGAAAAATAACAATAAAAAGCAAACTACTTACAATATCTGATCAAATTCATAAATTCTGTTACGCAATTATAAAAATTAGTTCGAGAAAGTTTATTCAAATTAGGGTGTCTAAAAATCACGATTTTTTTAAAAAAATCAAAAAAATCGATTTTTTGATTTAAATCGGATTTAAATCGCGATTTGAATAAAAATATTTAAAATATAAAAAAATATGATTAAATAAAATTAAATATATTTAAATAAGACACAGCGTGTTAAATGAATGTATAATCAATGTTTATCATTTAAATTTTATAATTTTGTTTATAAAATTAAACAGATTTGAATTACTGCAACTGTATTAACAGTGATACCAACATACTAATCTTGGTACTCTAATTTATAGTTCTACTAGGTTTTTTCCATTTATGCATTTTGTATAAGAATGTCTCTTGTTATTACTAAATTGAATGTTATGCCGAACACATTCATAGTTATTTTATAACGTAGTTGTTTCTCGGTCTGATCAAGTTCAGACTTGTCTTCAAAGTGTAACAATTAAAGTGTTCAAAACGTATTTTGAAAGTTTAAAAATATACATCTTCACCTGTTGAACAAGTGTTGTTCTGTATCTTTATTACAATTTCCGGTCGAAAAAAAGATGCGGTGTGGAAAAATTACAACGAAATCAAAGATGGAAAATGGCTACGTGCAAAGTGTAAGATTTGTGGAAAGGAAATGCAAGCTATCGTAGCACGCATGAAGAGTCATTCAAATACTTGTTTAATCCTATCTTCTTCGCGTCAAACAGAGGATGAAAATAATGAATCTCAAAGCTTGGTTCAAGGTAAATATTAAAATAATTCTATTTATCTAAAAACATTCAGGCATCTTTAAAAATATAATTAAACTGTAATAAAAAATTATACTTTTTATCTGTCTTTATTGTTGATAAGTTTAAGAATATATTATTGAAATTATACATGATTGACTTCGTAATTTCAATAAAACATTTGTCAAAAACCTTATTAAAGTAATTTTATATGAATATGCTTCCATATTCTGGTTTCTGTCTACTCAGTGTGTATTACATTTTTTTAAAACTAAATATATATTATAAATATTACTGCAAAATTAAAATATTTTAGGATCAGCATCTAAAAGAAAGGCAGTAGAGGATTCAAAGTCAGGGAAAAAGCTCAAGGCGACGGTAGACAAGTTTGTTTGCGTTACCACCGAGGAGCAAAAAAAAGAAATAGATTTGCAAGTTGCTCGTTATGTGTTCTCAACGAACACCCCATTTCGTGCTGTCGAACATCCAGAATTTAAAAAACTTTGTTCGTTATTGAGACCTGGGTATGTTCCTCCTAAAAAAGACAAAGTAGGAGACAGTTTGCTTGATGCAGTTTATAGCAAAGAAAAAGAAAAAATGATTGATCTCCTGCAAAATCAGATGGTTTCGTTATCAATGGACGGCTGGTCGAACGTACGAAACGAACCAGTGATCGCGGCGTGTGTGGTAGATGAGTCTGGCAAATCTTATTTAGTCAATGCTGTTGATACGTCAGGACATCGTCATGATGGAGAATATCTCGAAAAAGTTGCAACAAGCTCCATAGAAGAGGCTCAGAATTTTTATAAATGCAATGTTGGGAGCGTAGTGACAGACAATGCTCCCAATATGGCCAGTATGAGAAGCTTAATAACGATAAACAATGCGAATGTGATAACTTATGGCTGTGCAGCACACTTGTTAAATTTGGCAGCCAAAGATTTGGAAATTCCGCAAGCGACAAAACACATTGTATCTGTCATTAAATATTTCCGAAACAACCATTTCGCTCGTGCCAAATTTAATGAGCATAAAACCGGCCACAATCTTGTTCTACCATTAGAAATTAGGTAGAATACCATGTGCTTTGCCCTGGAAAACTATTTAGAGAATTGGATTATTCTATTGAAGATTTCCGAGGAGTACAAAGACGATATCGATTCTGACGTGAGAAAAATCGTTTCGAACATGGCCATTAAAAGGAATGTAGAAGATATGTTAGCCATGTTGAAACCTATTGCTACTGCGTTAACTCAAATTGAAGGTAACTTTTACAATTTTATGATTTTTGTAGTTTTTATACGATAAAAAATAGATTACTTTAATTAAAATGTTTTTACAGGAAATTCGTGCTCCATAGGAGATGCGGTGCACATCTGGAAGAAACTGGAGAAGGCGCTGTCTCCAGTTTTGAATACAGCTCAACGCAAGCTGTTTCATAAGCGTCATGAACAATGCCTAACCCCAAGCCAATTTTGTGCTATCTTTCAACACCTAAATATTTTTCTGAAGCTAAAGAGACATTAAAATCATCGGAGAAGGAATTGGTGTATGGATTTTTGAAGGCGAACTATGACGACGTAGGTGTGGACCTGGTGGCCAAGATACTGCAGTACGAACAAAGAGCGTCGTTCTTTAACGGCCCATTGATGGAACCAAAGATAATGGAATCGTTATCATGCGTGCAGTGGTGGAAATCGATACAAGATTTGAAAGGCATATTTTCAGATGCAGAATGGAATATTGTCATGCAGCATCTAACTGCGGTTGCATCCTCTGCCAGTACTGAGAGAATATTCTCAACATTTGGTCTAGTACATTCTAAACTACGGAACCAACTGGGAACCGAAAAAGCTGCGAAGCTTGTATTTTTATACAAGCAGTTGAATTCCAAACCAATGGATTGATTTCGAACATTATCTGTTATATTTATTATATATCTATATCTATTATATCTGTATTGAACAACTTGAAAAGTTTATTACTTGTTATTGAAAATTATAATGCTTTTAAATAGAACAAGTAGATAATTAGTGTAATTAACATTTAATTTCCCATAAAAAATTTGGAAAATTCTATAGATTTTATAATTTTTTGTAAATTATTATTTGTATTACATAAATATGGTTTTTGATTTAAATCCATGATTTTTTTAAAAAAATCATTTGATTTCAATCGCGATTTAAATCAAAGAATTAAATCTTTTGATTTAAATCGTCGACACCCTAATTTAAATATTTCAAATTTGTTTAAACTTGTTGAAATCATGTATTAAAATATACTTGAAGCTTTCATTTTCATAAAATATATTTGATTTTTGCAATGAATTTATTTACTTACTACTTAGTCATTACTTTTATTTAGCATTATGTTTATAAGAAATTTTGATTTTTTTTTTAATAGTACGATTAGATTATTATGTAAAATTAATTAATACAACTTAAATTAACATTTCAGAACATAATAAGCTTTTGCTTAATATTATCAAACATTTAAATATATTATCTAAGTATTTGGTAATCAAAATATTTATTTGTAATTTGCTTATCATTTTTTCTAATAATACAATTTTTTGAATTTATTTTTAATTTAATATCACAACAATTTAAATTTATTTTTTTTATTCAGCTTAAAGAACTACTAGCGCCTCTGTCGAAAATAGTTCAACCTGTCAAAATTTAAAATAAACTCAAAAGTTGACGTGTCATTCCCCGATACAAAAATATTAATAGCTGATAAATTGTATATTTGTCAACAAGACAGGTCGGACAAGAAATTAGTCCGAGAACAAAGTTGTCAACCCGAGGCGAAGCCAAGGGCTAGCAACTTTGCTCAAAGACAAAATTTCGCGTCGACCTCCGATGTTTGACATATTCTTTTTCGTACTTTGTGGGCGCAAAGAACCATTTTGCGAAATGCCCATGGGAGTGAAATAGCTCTTTGCGCTCTCTGAGTAAGAAAATTTATTTAATTATGAAGACAACTTTTTTCAGATCTAAAATTAAATCACTTTATCAACAAAATGATGCACTATTTTTTTGAAGTGTACTATAGCATAATTAGAATGATAACGTAAAATGCGACCAGAATAAATTCGTTTATACATGGTGCTAGTTATGTGTTAATGTAGATGTTGAGATTATTAAAACAAATATCAGTAAATTAACTGGAAGCAACTTTTTCCTGCCGGCACTTTGCATCGTTATTAACGATTTTGTTCATGAAAAAAACTAAGGTGTGTGGTTTTTTGTAAAATCGATTAAGCAATTTATGAGATAAACATTTATATAATTAATATTTTAAATTAAAATGAGATAATCCTCAAATACGTTTCAACATCAGAAAAATTGCATTATTTATTAATTATTACCGTAATATAACAACATTTAAATGAATTATCATTTATTATATAATTATTTTAGTAATAATAATAAATTTGAGAATCGTTTCTCTATATTAATCTTTAGACCCCTGCATTTTTTTATTTGTTCAATTAATGTGAAAAATTGTGTACATACATTTTCTGGATCGCTGAACTCGAATATGCAGTCAGATTTTCAAAAATCCAAAATGGCGCCCAATATGGCGGATCAAAATGTGCAAAAAGGGGTTGTTTTTAACAAAATTCAAAAAATACATATATTTTTGGATTAGTTTAAATCTGACATCAGATTTTCGTAATTTTAAAATGGCGGATCAATATTTGCAAAAACAGGTTGTTTTTCGTGAAATTCTGTAAAGTCGTATATTTTTAGATACAAAATTCAAATTTTACATCAGGTTTCTAAAAATTTGAAATGGCGGCCAATATGGCAAATCAAAATTTGCAATAATGGGTTGTTTTTCGTAAAAATTTGTAAAATCGTGTATTTTTTGATTTCAAATTAACGTAAATAACGACAAACATTAAGTTTTTTAACGATCCGTCCAATTTCCCATTTTTGATTCCACCATTTTGAATTTTGCAATTTCGATAGCAGATTCGTGTTCAGCGACCTTGAAAACCCCTATATACAAACATTCATGAAAAAACTACACTATTTTACCATTTAAACCTAGCCGAAGTTAGGTGTGTCGCTCAGCGACCCATCAGGGGTCTAAGGGTTAAATTTTTTTTCGATACAATTAAATAAAGATATTGTAAATGTCTTTTACTACATGCGTACAAAAATATTCCGTTCAACGAAGTGCTATTTACTCAGTTCGATCCAACAAATCTTGCGAACGGTTTTCCAATAGTTTGCAAAACATTTGCTTCAGTAGATTCCATAATAATCAGTTAAAGAACAAATAAATAATGTTGACATTAAAGTTCTGTTATATTGCCTCTTGTAAATAGATATGAAATAATGAATTAATAATCTATTGCCACGAGAAGAAATTTATTATTGACTGTCTGTATTACATTGATTTAGTTTTGTTGTGTGATAGAAAGTATTAATAGTATCGTTATGCGAAAATCCGTAAAACTATGATGTCGGACTTACAATAAGTAGCTTCTGATAAATGTTTCATTTGACGGAGCGTTATAATTATTTCCCAATAATATCACGTTGCTCAAGTTTTAAGTAGATAAATAAACTAAAAAAAAATGTGTTAACTTGTTCAAAAATTTATAGCTAAAATTTATATTATTAACATATTAGGTAGTAATTTAACAATGTTTTAAACAAAATTTAAAAATTGTAAAACATTTTACAGTTTTTTAATTTAATATTATTTTTAATGTAAAGAGAAATTAAAAATGAAACTTTAATAATAAAGTTTGATAATAAAGTTTATTCGAAATATTATATTTCAGAAATGAGTTACCATAACTTTATTTTACAATTACAATACAATTTCCTGTACCAAACGAAAGTTCGTTTTCATATAAAATTTATTTTCATTTCATTTTACATCCAAACTATCTGAGTTTTACAATCAAATGTTCATAATAAATGTATTATAAGTATACGAGTTTGAAATTTTATAAATTTATCAATAGAATAATTCAAACAATCTTTTAATATAAAGTGAATTTTGTTTTAAAATGTGAAACACCAGCATTTATGAGCGATTATCCACCAACTTTTACTCGTTTAAAAATCGATAAAATAATTTTTTCTTTTTTGTTCCACTATTATATAATGTAGTAAAACTAAAATATTACAACGTTTCATATGAAAAATGCATTACAGATGTAACATTAACGTTTGAACGTAAGTCTCTATATGCTTCAAAGTGCAAATCCATGTACTATGTTGTACTTAAATTGAAAATCTTTCTGTAAAACAATGTCGTCGTTTTTTTTGCTTCTTCATCAATTTATGTAAAATATTTTCTAAACTTTAGTTGAAAAATCAAAGTTTTTTTATTATTTCACACAATGAATGGAAAAATTTAATAATGAATTGGAAATTTATTAATTTTTTACAAGATAAATTTACCATTACAAACTAAAAATTTCTACAAAATTAACTTTCAATAATTATTGCAAACTTAAATTCGTTAATCGTGCCTATATAATTTTCTATACACACTCAGGTATTAAATTAAGCCAGTCATTGCAAATTAATTGAATCCGATCAGACATGCTCGATTTGCAGATCTGATTACATGAATTTTGAAGTCTGCTCAGATCTAATACGATCAGGTTTAATTTGAACAAACTTCACAAAACTTTTCGAATTCCGAAAAAAGCTGCGGTCTATTTTTAGAGTCGTACTTTTCGCAGACTTTCACTTATATAAAATATGAGAACTGCATTATCATTAAAATTAAAAACTGTTAGTGTAGTTGATTTTTTATACAAAATAATTAAGGCAACTAAAATAATGCATCGTTGTTTTTTTTTGCTTTGACGGTTGAAATTCTCTGCACGCACATCTTAATAATTTGTGCCACGAGAAAAAGACAGAAGAGAGGTTTTGCCTTGGAGGCGCACCCTCGATTATGCGCGACACTGCCTTTGTAGGTAGGTATCCAACTGACTACAACGTAGATTATTCACATACTACATCATTTCAGCGTGTTGTTACTTTATAATTATATTACGACATTTTAGATCTCTAATTGTTTTGTTTGCTTAAAGAAACTATGATTTTACTTATACAATTATTAATTTCTGAATTTGAGATTTCTAAAACTAATTGCAATTATGCTAAGTTTTATTCATATGAAATCATATACTCGCAGTATATGCATGAATTTAAGTTGCTGAAGAGTTTATGTGGAACTAACCTTTCTCAAATATTTAATCATGATCATACTCTTGTAATAGTTCTGAATCTGAATATAATTCTAATTAGTTTTGTATGCTCAATTGTTGAAGTTTTTATAAAAAATTTTACCAAGTAAAATAATTTTACATTGTTAAATGTTGAATATATTATAAATGTTAACTGAAACAAATTTACGTTAAATAGCACATACTAACAGTGACTAATTATGTTCTTGTACTCGTAAATATGTGTAAGTTAATTAAGTGGTGAATCACTAATCTTGATAATTAATAATATGGGTAGACAAATTTTTTTAACTTCAATCCCACTAATTTACATTTCTTAAAACCCTTTAAATAAAGTATGATTGAGTTGTTTTAACTCCACAAAAATCTACTTTAATTGCTAAAGTATTTATCAACGTATAAAAGGATATTGAAGAGTAAAAGTTTTGCAAGAACGAAAAGTTTAGTAGCAATTTTTTATTGCGGAAATAAAAAAAAGTTGAGTCACTTAAGTGCTCTGTTAAATCTGTTACAAATAAAAACGATATTGCCGGAATCAATTTGAGGATGAATTTTTGATTATTACATTGTGCGTTCTAACCATATTATCTATAATAAAGACATTGAAATTCGTAAAAAGGATCAGAATTGTAAACGAAATTGTAGTTTTTTTTAAAAAATTCTAACTAAATATACACGTGAGTATATTTAAATATAATAGTAATATACAAATTTAATCATGTAGCACTTCAATTAGACTAAAAAGCACTTGTAATGCAAACACAAAATTAAAACGAATTCGTTGATATAAAAAATGAATGACAAAAAACAAGTAGTGACAAAATAACAAAGGCAGAAGCGAGATATTATTTGTGTTGTGAGCACGTCCACTTATGTATCTCGAATCAAGGGTCTACGTGGAACAAAAGCGGACATCCCGAAGTCTTCAAAAAAGTTTTGCGTATAGCGCTTGTGACGAGGTTGTTACGTGACACAGATACTTAATGCACTAACCGTTGATTTCTTGGAAGGCGAACCTATAGATGATGACCCAGAAGTTGTAAAGAAAGGCAAGCGAGACCACCATGGACCAATAGTAGCAGAGACGTCCCGCAGGATCGAAGACGAAGGACCAGTTGGGTGCACCCGTCCGGAAACCTCTTGATCCAGGTTGACCAGGGTAGCCTCTGCTGCCACGTTGTTGTTGCTGCTGTTGAGCCGTATATCTTCTGTAAATGACACCATCAAATTACTTGTCTTTAGTGGCATAATTAAAATCGGCAAAATATTTCCTCAACAAAATAAGATAATGGACAAGTTACATTAAAATAAAATCTGGATTTTTTTCTTTTTTTTCTTTCTTATTTAATTCTTAATAAATGTAGGTCACAATATTTCTTCTTTCTAACATTTCAAATCTTTACTGAAATTCTTGACTATAATAATTTTATTATTCAAATAAAATATTTGGCATTTAAAAAAATTAAAACAAAAATAAAATTTTTTAGTAATTTGTTGTTCTTTATATTTTCATTGTAATCTTTCTGAATTAAAAATTAAAGCAATCTCAAAGCGAGAAGATTAGATTCACTAAGAGAGATGCGTCTAATATGGACATTCTAAAAAATAGTTGTGTAAAAATTAATGTTTTCATTAACATATTATACTAAGATATATAATATGAAGGAAATTTATCAACTTATTGAAAATTATAAAATTTTTAACAATATTTTGCGAATAAATTTGAGATCATAAGCAAAATGATAAACACTGCAAACGTACTTATTGTCAGTTTTTGATATGTATCAAATATGGAGACCTAAACAAAAAAAAACAGGTTGAAAAAACGCGATTTAATATAATCTTTGTGCTGAAAGTTTTTATTAGTATCATATTCAATAAAGCTTTCACTTATTATTATGTAACAAATATACATTCAAGATAATCTATGTGTTATCGAAAATTGAAGTTAGTTTTCAATTTGGTTCTTATAATTAAGTTAAAATTTAAAAAATATAAATAATGCTTATTAATTAATTTGTTGCATCAAATTTGATTATTTGATACATATTTAAAAAAAAACAACTCACACGTTAATGCTATTTGAGACTTAAATCTTTAGGTGTTCACTTTAGCTTTACAGGATATTTCTGATATTTTTTTTTATTTAAGTAAAAAGTGTTCACGTTTAATTATTTGAATTAGTGCAGTTGTTTCTTTAGGATATAGCGTAGTGATGTTTTGAGCTACCCGAAGGAATAAATATAGATTGGTGAAAATTTGAATTCATATTTATTTTTAGGCTACAAGTTCAATGGCATATGAAATTTTCAGTTAGAGGTAGTTTTTAGGGATTGAATTTTGTTTAGCAAGTGATAAAATTATTTTGTTAAAAAAATATCACGCTATGTTATAGAGCGTCAAAAAATAATTAATGTCAACTTTTTTCAGACGTGTTGTTTTCAACCCCTAAAAGTTATTAGAGATCAAAAAATGAATTTTTTTGTAAAATGCACTTAAAAATGAACTGAATGATGATAATTTTTTTTGTTTACATGAAAAAAGTATACAAAGAAATTTCATGTAACATAGTATTTAAAATTAAATATAAATGTGATAAGGGTGGTTTTTAGTGGATTTAATTTAAAAAAATTGTCAAGTTTTAGAGCATAAAAAATGATGTACAATAATATATTTTTGATTTTTTCAACCCCTAAAAAAATGAAAACCAGAAAATATATAGATTTCCAGAAAAAATGTATACATGCTATTGAATTTGCAATCCAAATATACATATTCCTTCTTTATTCCTTCTAAAAACATCACTACGCTATATTTCCAAAATTATAATTAATCCATTTAAAATTGCCTTTTTAATATATTCGATCACCAAAAGATTTATTTTAATTCTTATATAATAAAGAATTATTATCTAATAAAGAACTGGTCGACAAAAATAGATGAGTACCAAGATATATTTCCTTGATAATAATTTTAATGATAATGTTATTACTATAAATTTATCAACTGAAATTTATAAATGTCAACTTAATTACAAATATAATATGATTATTAATCATGTTTTGAATAAAATGAGTATATTTTGAATAATAATATGTATCTATATTGCCGCAAGTCCACGGTGACCGCATCATCACTAGTTGATGTAGATAAACCAAATTACTAGACAACCCTGTTATAAAGTAATTTAAGGGGACTGTGAACTGATGTTTAGCTAAAAAACGATTTTACGAAGACACTTTGTATATTACATACTTCACATTGTCTGCAATGTAATATTGCCTATTTATATGAATAACATATAGAAAACATTTCATTGAATGTTTTTTCATCCACATTTAACCTGAATAAATTTATATTTTTACTATAAACTCAATTAACTTGAAAAAAATTTGTTCTACAATTCTTAACTTCAAAAAGTTACCAATGCCTTAATTTTTAATCGATTTTCATTTAATTTAAGTCAAAATGTTCGCAATCTAATTTAAACAAAAATTATCAGATGAAATTTTTATAAATTAACTACCCCAAATGTTGTACATACAAATGTAAATAAAATACATGAGAAAACACCATTTTTAGCTATTTTTTGACCTGTTATTATATTTCTTCAATTGTCAGAAAACCTAATGTTATATCAAAATTTCCTTTAACATTTTTTTTCAATTAGATTAGGAACATTTTGGCGTAAAATAAACAAAAATCGGTTAAAAATTGGGGCACTAGCAACTTTTTTAAAACATCCCTAATTTTATAAGTTTATAAACAAAAAAATTGTTGTTGTTAACTTTTTTAGAAAATGGCTTTATATTCTTTTTTTTGTGGATTGATAACTACTTGCAAACCAATTCTCATCAAAATCGATGAAAAATGTCTGATTTTAGCCATTTTGGTTCTCAGTCCCCTTAAGTTCTGATCCAACAAATTTAAAATAAAAAATGAAAACAGAGGAATAATCTTACGTTTCTGTGCCGTTGCAGCTGTTATTGCTGAGGTGGTTTATGGAAGCCGGCGTCTGTATGTGAGAGGTGTCTCTGGAGGAAGCGAGGGCGACCGCGTTCGGCAGTTTGAACCTGCCCCTGAGGTGATCCTTCCGCCGGGACTTGCGACTTAAGTCGAGTTCGCTTGCTCCCCTGTTCACGTAAGCCCCTTGGAGCGAGTCGCGGGACGAGCTGAAGTACCGCTGCGAGACAGAGTATACCTGCACCAACGCCGGTCTACGAATTTAGCGGGACGTACTTGCCGGCATGTGTTTTTTTCAACATGACATATTACCGTGATTCTAATGTATGCGACTATTATTTTGTTTCAATTTATTTTTTCATTTATGCGATATGTTAAAAGTTATCAAAGAAATTCTCACCAATGAAAAAAAAAATATAAATAAATAAATAAATAAATACAAATAAAAATACCTCACTTCATTTGATGCAGAGTTCGATAAAATAAAACTTATTGATTTCAATTAAAATATTATTTGTGGACGAAATAATAAAAAAAATTTATCAACTCTGCTGACAAACAATCGATTTTATTGTTTTAAATTATTGTAATATGTATTATTATAGCAAAAAAGAAACGGATTTTCATTATTCTATATTTATTTATACCAAGAGTTTAGTAATTTTATTGACAAATATATATCTGAATAAATTCGTGATATTAAATTAAGCGTTATGAATAGTATGTTATTTGATTATAAATGCAAATATTTTTATACAAATTGTTACAAGTTTTTTTATTGTAATTTATAAACTATCTATCTTCTTTAAAATTATGGATGATCAATACTCGAACTAACAGAAATATATATATAAATCAGGTCTCAATAGACTGCAAATTAAGTTTAGTGACGAGATACTCGTCAGCCTCAGTTGTTGAATAACTAAAGACTTATTACGATGCAATTAGACTTTTGTACAAACTAGATCTTTTAAACATTGCTGTTGGATTAAAATCATAAGACTGCGTTATCAAACCACATTAGAACTCAATTTCAATTTCTACTCGGGCTTGTATAGTAATAATCTACTAGATCACTAATTATGTCTGTGCAACATCATTGAGATAAGGGAAAAAGACAAACAATCGACGTTAATTAAGTTTAACACTGCTTCGTTCAATTCACAAAGTCGAATGCCTACTTTGCTTATCTTTAAATTAGTAAATACACAGGAAAATTTACAAAATTTATGCTTTGATGCTATATAGGAATTTACTTTTATTTTTAACATTTCTTTGCTTCAGGCATGGCGTTTACATTTATACATTTTAGATGAGACGAAAGTAATGATACAGTTATCGTAAAACTGATAGGCAAAAAAAGAGAATAAACGCAATCGCTTCGGCATTTTACAATGTAAATTTGTAAATGGGATTTAGTTTTGAACATTTTTATTGGAACAGTGAAATTAGAATCTTGGAAACAAAGGTGCGAGAGATTTAAATTCAGCTAATGAAAACATAATATTGAATAAAAAAAAGAAAAAAAGTGTAAAATTCACCTTTTGCAAAAAATTACTGTATATCAAAATTTGTCTACGGAAATAATATAAAATCTTGTCTGCAATTCTTTTTCCATTCTATAATAGTTGTTATGTTAAATTTTGAATATTTCTTTATGGAATACTAATTCAGAAAATAAAATATTGAATGTATTTCCCGTAAATGCAATTTAATTAACCATTAAGCTTTTGGAGCTTTTTAAGCTCTAAAAAGTCACCACTACTTATGTACGGTACTCTTGAAATTAAAGAACTTTCTTTCAAACAAAGACGTGAATTTTATGTATGTAAATTGCATTTGGAATAATCGATGCATTTTCAATCGATAATTCTACAAGATTATATTCATAGCGAAAGTCAATTATTTAATATGTTTAATATTTAATTTATGTTGGTGAAATTTAATGCACTAACTCGAAACAGATTTTAAAATTAAAATAAAATTAAAAACTAATAAACTTGTTTTTTATAGAAAAATTAATAACACTTTTCCATAATTTTATTTCAAACTTTTTGTGAAATTATAATAATTCTATAATCTATAAAATCTATAAACATAATTAAATTTGATACAATTTGAAATCTGATTTCAAATTTCCTTTTCTTATTCATATTTTAGTTAGACAAACACTTCTTGTGAAAAATAAATCCATAAGAAATGTATAAAAATTTATTAATCTTACGAAATTCATAAATTGATGCACAAATTTAATTAACTAATATAATTTAAAAGTTGTAATTTAGCTCGAATTTTTCAACAATATTTCTTTAAAATGTAGAATTTTTTTTTTCGGTGAAATTATTCTTTTATGTTTAAAAACAATTTAGTATAAAATTGTGAATAAAATTGAATTTATTTAGAAAATTTGTCCACAATAAATTATAAATTAATTTTGAATTAAGATTTTGATATCGCTTAAATGAAGATGAGCAATCGGTTTGATAATATTGCCAGCAAGTGTGACTTGAAAGCTGTGTCCTCGAGTCTGTGCGTTTTTAATGATACGTCTTCGAGAGCACTCTAACTAAAAGTCAAACTACACGAAGCCCGCGCATTTAATTTCCGTCTAGCTGACTTCATGCAAATGCGTAACCTTATTATACAAGACACTTCGCAAAAGTAACTACTTTACTTTTACAAGTATCACAAATCTAATGGAAGCGTGATTAAAAAAACAACAGTTTGGGTCTTCTCGAAACTGCTAAAATAATCTGCGGCCAACTAAAAGTGCAGTGAAATTATGTTACACTTACAAAGCTATAAAGTTACGTAGCCAAAAGTTACCAAAAACTTATGTCAGCAAACAACATATTCCACACAAATTTAGGAAGTTTTTCATTCAACTTTATAAAATGTATTAATTTATCGCAGTTTTAATTAATGTATAATTAAATAATTAATATTTCAATCAAATAACTCTTTCAAT
>JABFPM010001802.1:0-18667 GCA_022817325.1 Idris sp. 1 HC-2018
TTACCCAAGATACATAAAAAAACTAAGTAAAGATACAGGCAAAGTTATCATTCCTTATCGCCCTATTGTTTCAGCTATTAATAGCCTTTGTTTCAATTTATTTGAACATTTTCATTTTATACTCGACAAGATCACTGACAAAAAAAAAGTAGCTATATTAAAAACAGTGTATAAACAATTATGGTAATAATAATAAAAATAATGATAAAGAAAAAACTCCATACATCACAATTCTGTACTTTAAACAAACTTCAATAAATTTAATTCCATTATTAAGAAATGTAACTTCACACCAGTTAATAATAACATTAATAAACTTGATATTTATTACGACAAACTAAAAGATAAAGATCCGATTTCTAAAAATCTAATTTGGTATACAAGATTCCATGTCAAAATTGCAATAGTGTATATATTGGTAAAACAAAAAGGTATATACAAAAAGGGTTTTATGAACATAAAACCAATTACAAGAAACACCAAAATAATCATACAGCATTAACCTAACATGCTTTAGATAACGAACATACATTTAATTTTGAAAAAGCTTCTGTAGTTTGCAACGAAAAAAATTATAGTAAAAGATTAACAAAAAAAATGATTTATATAAAAAAAGAAAAGAATACAATAAATGAAAGAACAGACACAAAAAAACTTAGTTTAATATATAACAATTTATTTAATTAATTTTAAGTCATTGACCTGTAAATTATAAACAACTATTAATTTCATTTGATTTCTGATAGATATCGCTAATTTTCCCTAAAACCACATGTAAAATTACTTCTAACATTATTATTAATGATTCAGATCTGTATTTAATTAGTTTGACAATTGAAAAATAAAATATAATTTTTTATAAACATTCCACCACATAGAGTATTTATTATTTTTAATTTTAACTATCTTTTTCGTTCTCATAAGCCCCGTTACAAAATGAAACGTAATTATAATTAAGGAATGAGTGGAAAAATTTTTAACAAGTTTGAATGTTTTAACAAAACTGCAGTTGCAAAAGCTATTTTTTTAATTCCAAAAACAATCCATGTTACCTCAGTTTTATTTGAATAAAAATAAAAAAGTACCTATTTTATTATATTGAATTAAAGAGTAATAATATTCACTGTATAATTCAAAAGAAAAGCTTTGATGACGAAATCTAAAAATATTGATAAACAAAGAAATTATATAACCCCAAAAACTTAATCAAAGGCTTTTGATGTTTACGATTAATTATAATAACATTAAGAATCTCTTTTGACTTTGATAAAGTAACATTTTGATTCACTGCAGATTATACTGTAAAATAATCTTAATATCTGATTATTTATACTTTAAAATTTATGCAAGAATAATTATTTGCAAAATATTGAAAAAATAATTATAATGGATTTCTTAAAATGGAATTTTTTTTAATTTTAAATCAAATTACATTTTGTTAAGCAATTTTATAAAAAACTTGAACCAAGTATTATCAATTTAATTTGTTGTGGCTTTATTTATAATAAATATGGAAATTATAACTCAGGAAAATTACATTCTAATTTTAAAAAAATTGTTTTCAATTTAAAATTCAATTTTTAATTTTTTTATCGTCATTTAAATCTGCTCTGCAAAATTAACAACAAACTGGTGAATTTAATTTATCAGTTTTTAATCTTAAAGTTTGTTTAAAATTTTGATTTGACATTTTTTTTGACTGTCCATAAAATAAAGCCCACATGTGTTACGACAAGGTAAGTTCATTGAGCTTGGCCCTATTTTGAGATAACACGAATTCACCCTGATGTAGGTCAAATTTTGCGTCAACCCTTGTTGGCTCTAGTTATATTTATCTAGGGTAATTCACTTTAAATTGAACGAAGTTAATTTACATTAAGATATCAACGTTTGTTTTTTCCTTTTTTAATTTTGTGTAAATTCAAAGTCAAATCAGAGGAGTAAAATTAAAAAAAAAATAAAAAAAAAAAAATAAAAAAAAAAAAAAAAAAAAAAAATAAAAAAATAGAAAATAGTTATAACTACATTTAAAAGAAAAAATATGAAAGAAACTTTAACGTTTACTGAATTTTGTTTACTTCTATTTTATTTATTATATTAGAACATTTTTAGCAACCACGTTTGTAACTAATGTTTGAGACAAATTTGACAAACTATGAGTCTAAAAACGAATGAAAATGTTTGTCATACAATCCAAACAAAGATTTATTAAACAACAAAACATTTTATTAATCTTTAATTGGTCATAAATAAAAATATTTTTTTTATAAAAAAACTTAATAAAAAAGTAATAAAGAATAAAATAATAATAAAATAATTATGTATTAATGGGAAATGATTCCTTTTAAAAATATCTCCTACTTATTTAAATTCTATAGTGAATGAAGTAATGCTAAAATTTTATCTTAAACTTTACGAATAAAAAATAAAAATTCGTTCAAACTGATAAATATATATAGAATATTGCATATCAAGATTTGTAATTAAATGTATACTTTTAATTAAATAAAAACGACAAATTTTTGAATAGAATTTAATTTTTAAAATGCTTTTATTATTATTTTTAATAAAAAATATTTTATAATAATAAAAATTAATACAAAGTTGAAAAATAGTACAACTACTTCAAACTTATCTTAAATAATTTTTGTAATAACAAAGTTATTTTTATTCAGTTTAAGTAGTTATTAAAATATTATTATATGCCAATTATTATAAACAATTTCCCACAAATTGTTGCTCCGTATAATATTTCTGTTTTTACTTGCAATTATTATCAACATTTCACGTAAATTTGATTTGACATCATTATTATGGCATTAAGTTAATTGAATTTACAAACATAGTATTCCTGAATGCCTACTTTGCGCGTTTTGTGATAGACAAACCGACGTTGATTAGTCACATGCACTTTCCAGACATATTACATCAGCAACGTCATCGATGATCAATTCATCATACATACATTTATACGTGCCCCAGACAAAATACTGCAAATTGACTCGATTTCTTAAAAAAAATTTTTTTTTGGTGAAAAAGAAAAACATTTTTTTTTTAAATAATTGAGAATACATTTTTTCTTTTTATAAATGATCAACGTTTTTTTTGTATAATAATTATAGAATTTAATTTACAAAGTTTTTTTAGAACATCTGATTGATATTCACAAAAAAGTTAGCATATCCTTTTTGCAACTCTTTTGCAAAATTAAAATGAAACATTAAGCTATGTAGCAACAAGTTTTAAAACCTGAAACACAAAAGGTACAAAGTAATGGCAATTTGTGTTACATTGTATGGCAAACGTATTCGTGAAGTAATTTCTGGAGAAAATCATAGAGAAGTTTTGGTGAACATCTTAAACAGCATATAACATTATATTCTGTTGAATCTAGGGCAGGGTCAAAGCGCACAAAAATCACGTCAACCGTCATTACTATCACAGTGTGCGTCGTTCTTGTCATAAAATGGTATTTGTCGGCGACCATTGTTTTCTTTATCTCATTTATTTCTAAATATTTTTTCAGCGTAACATTTCGTCATAAATGATATTTTAAGACAACGTTTATAACATTAAATTTTATCATTATTAAAAATTGAAGTAATATTTCTAATTTTGAATAATTTATTATTAAAAATTTATATTTAAAATTCTGGAAAAGATTGAGCAGTACAAAATTATGTACAAATTAATTTACCTAGGTTTAAGTTACTCATTAAAATTATCACAACAAAGGAAAACGTTTTTTTATTTTAAACGTTGTATAATAAGAAAGTTTGAATTGGAAATAGTGACTACGAGAAAGGACATGAAAACAAATGACTGCAATGATTATGATATATTTAAGACTTTCTTGATCATTTATTTAAATTTTTTGACATAATTATCAGCATGACTTGAGAGACAATAAATAAATTACTTTTTACTAACAAATGATTAATTAAAATAAATTAGATTTGCAGAAAAAAACATTTAAAGCGACATATTTTCTATTTTACTTTATCTTTTTTTCCATTTTATTTATCTTACAATAAATTTCGCTGAATCAAGTTTAAAAAACAGTAAATTAAAGCATTATCATTATTAATTTTGGACAAAAATAAAATGTTGTCATTTGTACGTAACTCGCAGCAAGTTATTTAAGATAACAATTGTTGCTATGATGAAAACCTTGTTGCGAAGCGAAGCGTTAAGCCCAGATAAATATAATATCAAAATTCAATTCTACAGATTTTCGTCAATACCAAATAATCGAAAATTCTCGACTGCTTTATTAGTAGTTCACAGCTTTATTTTATATACTTTCACCAACTCTTTTCTAATTCAATGCTTATAAATTATGTTTTACGTTAATCATAAAAATAACCTTCGCATTTAGTTTTAGAAATTAATTTTCAAATAATACTTTTACTAATACTTGAAAGCAAAAATTATACCAGTGTACCCAAAATAAATAAACGTTTCTACTGATTTTCACTTTATCGACATGGCTTAATATTTAAATTTTCAATCATTTTTATTAAGCGAGTTCAAATTTGATAACATTTTTTCGTATAATTACACATTTTCAATTTACTTTTGCAGCAATACAATTTTTCAATCAGACTCTCATAAACTTTGTGCTTCAACGAAGACTTTCATTTATCCTGAAGAAATGATTAAATTACGTTTAGAATAGTAATTCTTCCTTATACATTCCTTTAGATCAGTTAACTTTTAGCACAAAAATTGCGCTAATCTTTTCACGTGCATTTGGAATCTCAATGCGCATGCATAATCGTCATACTTTCTCGAGTCTTTGACGGAACGCAATAGTGTACATATATATATATATATATATATATATATATATATATAAATGTATGTGTGATTGCACGAAGAAGAAACTGATTCTTAATTCTTTTGCCTTTACCTACCGCCGATAATTTCACACAAATTGAAATACGTAAGAAAGTTTTTTGATCGCCGGCTGAATAATTCAAACGTTTCATAATAATTGTTACAATAAGATGATAAACTTATCAATTACTTCGAGAGAAATCCTTATTAATCGTTGAGCCAACAAAAAGTCGCATTTGGTGAATTGTAACAGTTCTGCAAACTGCGAAATGGGAAATCTAATCTAGATGGTGTATACACATATATATGTGTTTATGCACTCGGGGTCCATTGGAGAAAACGTTTATGCCGCAAATTTATGGGATGTGATGGAAAAATTGTAATAACTTTGCGAGGAGAGAAAGTTATGAAAAAATTGAAAAGATGCTGAAGAAAATTGAAAAAAACTTCCAATTTATGTAATCAAATAAGTTCATGTTCATGAATATGAAATAGACATTATATAAAGTGTTATAAAATTAATGCAAATGCCTTGACTTGAAAAGAAAAATGAAAAACTTTTAACTTTAGTTTATAGTTAATCAATGATGATGATGATGATTATGAACATGTTTTGGTGAAATGCATTTTAAGTTTAAGGATTTGACGATACATTTTTGAAATGTTTAAGTGTGTTTTTGGCAGTATCCGTGACACATATACATCTCTCCTTTTATTCTTGTGCCGAGATCGAGGGAATAAAGTTAGGCATGGCTACGTGTGCACAGGTGAAAGTCGCACACAAAGACGTAGCACGCGCGTGGCCTCGTTCGTTTGGTTTCCGTCGATGGCGTCGATGCGCCGCAAATTTGTACCCAACAACTCGCAAAGAATTTGTTCTAACAAATTTAAATTTAGCAGAAAAATATAATAGAAAATCAACAACAAAAATAAAACAATTTTACAAGTTTAATATATATTTTTCATTGACATTTATAGTACAAGGATACTTTTTTGTTGTTTGAAAAGTTTCAAAAGCGAGGAAAACTTGTTGTACAGGAGTATTAGTACTTAATTAAAATATGATATTCCTTCTAAAAGTGAAATCGTGACAAGATAAATAAATTGTAAAAGTGCTTGGTATATTCTCAAAGTCTGTTTTGTTTTGTGTGGTTTTCTTATGTCATTCAAGACGCTTAATTCGGTTGGAAATGTAATTTTAGTTGCGATGGAAACAAGTTAATTTGATAGAAGCGTAGAAATGATTATGTTGAAATGATTATAGTTGTATTATAATATAATGAACAAATATGTGTCCCTATTCAGAGATCTTATTATTATCATCAACATCAGAGGGAGTCATTTAACTGATACATATAAAAAAGCGTATCACTAACTGTTAGTTGATTTTAATGTCACATTTGGATGGTTTAGTTTTGAAACCAAATTGTCTATTATTTTGTTTAAGCCTTTTTTGTTAATTTTCAGCAAATTTATATTTATGTGGAACTTTAAATTTGTTGGAATATTGTTTGAAATAATTTCCAAATTCGCAATAAAGTGTGTTATTAAATTTAGCTCAAATTAAAGTGTCAAAATGACGTATCATTACTCTTTCGCAAATGTTTGCATTATGATTCCGGCCTTTATCACTGTTGCGCGAAAATTTGATCGGCATTTAAACTTATTTCTGCATAATATATATAGGTATATATAGACAAAAGTGTCGGGCACATCTGCTTAATAGCACGCAAACACAGTTCACATCATTTTAATCTCGGCTGTGTACTCCAACTTATATTTTGACAATGACAAAGCATATCACTTAAGTATACTTATTATCGTCCAAAAATGGTTCCATCGCTTTACCTCTTTTTACTCTTGGAAATGACAACTTTATTCTGCTCTTTTATGAATTATAAAACTTGTCCAAAAAAATGCAATTTTTGTTTATTCCCTGAAAATGATTCGCTTGTTATAAAGAAGACAAAAAATGAAGATTCATGTATCTGACGGTGGTAATTGAATCGCAGATGAATGGGGTTAAAATTGTTGACTTTCCCACGCATTTACGTAAAGAGCCTCGGCAATTGGTTAACGGGATTTGCATTTGAAAAGACCGATGGTATATCGTTTTCTTCAAGAATTATACAAACGCTCAGGTTAGACGTTTCAGGTGTATGTATATGAATATACACCTATACATATATTTATATATCAATATTTTATTGATTACTCTTTCTTCTTTTTGATAAATTCATAGTTTGTCGAAACGATATTTTTGCGTATTTTCAACTGGAAAGCTTTCAACCGATTATATTATGTTGAAATAAGTTACAAATTTCAAATCTGAAAGTAATTTCGAAATTCTTGTATGAATTATATAATATGCAATAATCAATATTTTCAAAATGGATTTGGAATTTCAATGTTATAATATACTCAATTTATAATTTACTTAATTTTAAATCCTATATGATAGTTTTAGAATAATTTTGGGAAAAAGAAAAACATTAAAATAAAAGAGAATTATTTTTAATTTTTATTTGAAAGTGGACCTGCGTTTGACGTACAGTACATGATACAGAAATATATCTGCGAATAAAATGCTAAGAAAACACACGCTGCTTTTTTCTTTTTCTTGTATTTGTCTCTTCTTGATACAGTTCTTTTATGAAACTATATAAAGCATTACAGCACAAGGGGAAAAGAACAAATACGTTTCTCCGAGTCGTTACGTTAAATCGTTTATGCTAAAGTTACCTTTGATTTTCACGATTTTACAGTTAAATTTAACACGCACAATGCAAGATTTCATTGTTGAAATTAAAAGTCTTTTTTTTTTTAAATATATCATTTTTTTTGTTAAAAAATTTTGTTCAAAACATTTTTTCGATAAAAAGAAATCACCTGTATGGAATTGAAAATTCGAGTCGTTTTTCTAGTACGGATCTTCGGCTTCGGAAATTGCTATGCACGCTATCAATCAGTGTGTCGTTGACTTGAGTTTACTATAAAAGATAAACTACACTTATCTCCATTCCATTACATTCTTATCTACTCGTTCAATATAATTCCAGAAACGTGCAATTACAGATTTTGAATAAAAATAAATTGTTATTGCTTTATAAATTTTGCGCCTGATGTACCGCAACCAGTCGTTAAGACGTGTTGGACAAGTTGCAAAAATTATCTTCTCATTATATATATTAATTAACCAAACAGTGAATTAGAGTTATATTATATTCTTCATAATGCAAATGTTCACATCAAACACAGTGACAGTGTAATTTTACATTTTATTTTAAATACATTTTTTATTTGCATCTTCATGCAAATTACCGATTTGACCCAAATCGCAGAAAATGCATTTGGATGGAAAAATCTTGAAACAAGCTTTTTTATTGACTTGTTTGCACTGTTTGTTTTTTTTCGAGGTTCGATATGACAAATGAAATAAAATTCATTGAGTTGAATATAAATTTTAATTAAATTGATACAGCCTTTAATGTAACATTTTTTAAAACTGATAAATTAAATTGATTTCTTGTTTTTGTAAAACTAAACTGATACATGTTTTGCACTCTTAGATTGTGACGTCACGAGATTCCGTTAAGCCGGAATCCCCCCGCGAGCGCATCACGTTTGTGAGAATTTCTCAACAAGCTTTTTCTTTTTTCTCCACGGCCTGTTTTCCTCGTCTGAATGCCGATCCACCTGAGCTTTTCAGCGTTACTCACTCGGTTCTGTCATTTTTGCCTGTTTCCTGTTCGGCGCAACACGCCACCGGCCGAGAGAGCATTCGCGCCAAACGTTTCATTGATTTCTTGTAAACAGGCTGAAAGGGGACGATTTATCACGGACTTAGCTGGAGCACCGAGACTGCCTTCACACCAATATTCTCACACTCAAATTATGTCTCAAAAAATTTTCCATTTGATTATGTTATTTAACGATATACACATTTTTTTCTTTTTAAAGAACAATTTTTATGAAAGAAAGAAATTTAGTTGAAAATTTTTTAAATATTCTCAAAATAGCGTATTTTTAAATTCTTATTCATTTGGTTTAGTTGGATCTCTTAATACATTTGTTATAAACAAAAAACAATTTACAATAGACAAAATTCGTTAAAAATTCGTTTGGATGTTCTTTCAGTTCTTTATCTTTTATTCTTCAAAATTTTAACAATTTGGTCTACTCTAAATGTGAGATATTTAATTTTTAAATATTAACATATTAAATCGCGTGTATATCTTTATATATAATTTGTCTACATTTCTAGATTGAATATCTTTTGTTTGGTTCAGTCAATCTTGCCCATGCATATTTTGCGAAACGGAAAGATAATGATTCGTTTAAAATTCAGTCTAATTCACAAGAAAATTTGACGATTTTAATTTAATGCAGTAAAATTTTTTGCAGCGCAATTAATGAGATTAGTCTGGGACAAACACCCACACACAGATAATTTGGCAGTCAAATATTAATCGAATCACAGTAGTCAAAGTTTCAGTTAAATAATTCGCTTTGCAAAACTGAGTTATCGTATAGTTTTCTTTTGCAGCAAAAGCAACACGTTCTTGTTTCAATTAAAACTGAACATCAAAAGTCCATTTAATTCGCAATCAAATCACTTATATTGTGATTTACAAAAGTAGCCTGGAAAATGTAATGACAAAATGTCTCATTTTGTGATTTTTGGCCGACGAATACACGCACAGAGGGTGTTGCGGGAGATGCAAATGACGGTGTAGAGCGTGACTCGATAACGCGACGTACTATATCGATCCATTCGACTCTCGAGAATGCCAAGCAGCCGGCGATAGTGCGCTCTCTCGTCGTCGGCGGTTTTCTCTTTTCCTCCTTCGACGATGCTACTTTTCGTCCTCCCGTTTTTTTCGTTTTCAGTCAAGCTCTATTATGTGTCCTTTTTCCTTCCGCTTGAAAACATTTTATTCAAACATTTTGTGCCTTAAAAATGCACTAAAAATGTTTTGTCAAATCTTGTGACCGTAGCACAGTGGTCAGACTACTGCACTTGTGCGCTGAAAATCGCGGTTTCAAATCTTGGGTTGAGAAATTTGGTTATTTTTTAATTTTATGTCTTGATTTAAATACAAGTTCATTTCATATCAAAATTCAATTAACATTTGCTTGAGGAACTTGTTTTATTAATTTTTCTTGCTGCAATCAGAAGGAGAAGGACAAATGGCTCACACATATCTGTGTACTTATATGTCCGTGCACGTCTGTCTCCCGCTTTCTTGTCGCTAAATTTATCCAAAGTATGAGCTACTTTGTGTCTTCTCCTCCTTTTCTGCCGTTTATCGGAATGCAAAATAAAGCGATTGCGCGCACTCTTTTGAACACTTAAACTTGTTTCAGACTTAAGGTGTAATGTGCAATTTTTTTTCTTCTTCTTCACTTTAAAATGAAATTAAAAAGTTTACATTGTGATTTACAAAAAGAAATATTTGACTGATAAGATTTTCGTATTGCTGAGAACATTTCGAAATTTGCAGTTTAATCACTGTTATCAGTATTAATAAACTGTAATAAGACCATGTTAGATATTGTGAACATTCTGGATGTAATGCACAGTTTGTCGATCTTGTTTTAATGATATTCTAATACACGTCTGGCTGCGGATAATTAGCCATTTTGTTAAAACAATGCAGTCGTGTTTATTGTCGTACTTATTAAGTGGCGTTATGCAACAATATAGTCTCGAATCAAGTTTCATCAATTCATGCACCAATTCGTTGAAAAAAAAAACTTTCATTTTGCTATAATTGTTCTAGTTTTCTATGAAAAACTCTAGTTAAATAAAAAATTAAGTATTTTGATTTGAAAATTTAAATTAAAATAAAGATTTTGCAAGAGATAAAGAAAAAAAAAGTGTATTAAATGGTTTGTGACATAATTGAAAAATGTTCGTTACTTTTTAAAGAAAAGTTTCTGCTAAATGAATGGAAAAATCATTGGCTCAGTCATTCTTTTTTGCATTATTTGTTCTAAATGCTATTTGCGAACTGGATTGCACAGTTTATTCATGCAAATTATCTCGTATAATAGATGTTATAACTGATCGAAATATCAGTCTCCAACACTAATTACCAACCGGCATTTCATAACAGATTTTAAAACGCAATTGAAATTAATTTATTTACAGTTAATTTAGCAGTCTTTTTGTCTACAAATTTTTATATTGAAATAAAACATGGATGAATTTAACAGTAAGTTTAAAATCAATCTATACGTGTGTATGTACAAAATGTATAACCACGAGAACAATTTTTATACATATATTAAAAAAGAAAACAGCATGTAAAAATAAATACACGTGCTTGAAATATTGCTTTTTTTATAACAGCAGTGAGGCAAATTGGAAAAACAGAGCGTTGATGGCGAAAAAGCAAGTGAAACATAGCAGTCCAAGCAAAATTGTCTGTCTTTGTTCGCTGTTTTCATTGTTTAATTTTGCTCGCGCATTCTGCAACGTGCAAGTGTCGCAGATACGCACATGCATTTGGAATGCAAAAAGAGCCGAGGCACGACTGTCTGCTGCCAGCTAGCGTTCGACTTCAAGGCGACAACTTGCCTGGCCAATGAACCGCGCAGCTTGATTCGACATCGAAATCTCCTGCTAATCCGTACAAATGGATACATCCTTTTCTTTCTTCTATATTTTTTGTTTTCCAACTTTTTTTCTTCCTTTTTTATGTTCTTATTTCTCAAGCCACAAAAGCATTTTCATCAACCAAAAAGCAATGCAAAAGTTCCACTTGTCAACGCAAATGGCCCACTTTAACGAGGGTCGAAAAGTTGAAGATTGTCCGGTTTCAATGCCCTTTGTGTAGTCGATTTTCGCAAGCCTTTCTTAGCAAAATTGCCCCCGAGAAACTTGATGTAATGTCTGATGAAAAGTAGCGAATTAAACATTATACTTTTGTACAAAGTTTTGTATTTAAATTTGAGGTCCACTGAATAAGATATGGTTTTTTACAATTTTTGAAATTATAATAATCATTGAAAAGTTCAGTAATAATCTTGGGAGTTTTGTAACCCAAATACAGTTGAATTAAAAAATGCCAAAATTAACTGCACATTTCCATGACCTTGATGTCATTCGAGAATTGGGTCACTATGAAACAAAATTGTTTGCAATAATGTGAACTGAATTTTAAGGCGAATTAAAATTTCATAGAAAATATGAAACTGGTAAATTAATGTTGAAAAAAAAAGAAAAGAAATTTGTTAGTTAAAAGTGATTTTTGAGTCTTACAATGAACCAATCTGGAACCTAGAATCACATTTATTTAGACAATTTGATGCAGTTCAACCAAATAAACAAAATTTATTTTGGCTCAGATTAAATTGACCAAACCATCTTGTTGTAAATAAAACATTGAGTTACCTCGTCTCTGCATTGTTTGCTGCGCTAAACGAAATTTATTTGTTGTCAATTTCAAAACAGAAGCTGAATAAATTTCGAGAGTAAAAGGACAACTCAATTTTTTCTTGTCTTTTTTTGTATAAGTAAGGAAATATTTTAAAAATGAATACACATTTTTTATTAACATTTAAATATGTTTTAATTCTTTTTTTTATGCCAATGTACACTTGGATTAATTCTAAATAAATATTTTGTTAATTACATGTATACACGAAATTAGTCTTGTTAGGAATTAGAGTTATTTCCATATTAATGTTAGAAATTTATATTAATTTCGCACGAGTTTCGTCGTAACTTGGCTTTAAATTTAATAACTTTGCTCGAAGTTGATAAACATTTTTGACAATGAATGGCTCAAGTAAACTAGTCCATGAAATGCAGACGTCGAAAATATTTGGAAGCTGTGTAACTAGCAGCCAAAATTATGTACATTTAAAGTCAAGCATAAAATCGTCTTAACAACTTTTGTTGTAAATCACATTTGTGCTGTGCGATGATGACTACTCACAGTCTCTGATATAAGAATTATATTATTATTTGCCACGTGATACGTGCCGATTAGCGTCTCGATTGTTTGAGACTAGATTTTCTCGGAAGCGACCTTGCTTGATGTTCGTTCCGGGACTCGCCATTACGACCTTCCGTTCTTTTTTTTATCTATCTTTCTTTGTATCATTAACTTTTCATTAAGTTTTGTTACACTTACTTACTAGTTGTAAGATTTTTTATTTTATCTAGCCAAATAAAAAGCTTCTTATTAAACAAAAAAAGTAGTACTACAAATTTGTTTCTTTCTCCAACTTTTTCATAATACGAACTTGACAGTATTGAGAATGCTTGAAAGTTTCATTGAAGTAACAATTTCATGTGACCTTTTGCTATACTACAAAAATAAAAAAAATTCAAAAATCTCATACATTGAATGTGAAATAATATAACTGAGAAAGTAGTGAAATTTCAGAGTAGTAAATGCATACATATGCATTTTTTTCTTCTATTTGACCTCTTTATTAAAACGTGTTTATAATGAATTAATTGGCAATTCATTTTCCTTTGAGTTATTATTTTCTTCTTTTCATAAATATTCATAAAATAAACTTTAAAAAAGTGTATTTTAAAAGGTTTAAAAAAATCTTTGTTAAAAAGAACACAGTACACTTATCAGACCATTGAAATAACTCGAATTGAATGTAACTGCTGCAACAATTTCAACTATGGCATTTTGTGTGAAACATATCGAATCGATTACTCCAGTTGTTTAAAGGAAGAACTGTGAAGAGGAAGAGGCCGAAAGCAGACGAGGATGCACGAAAGAATTGACATTCGTCGATCGGTCTATGTGTGTGCGTGTCGGAGTGAACCCGCTGAATAGGATAGACGGATGGTGGTCAGCTGGATATATTTAGCGGGCACGGCATTTCTCGACCTACATACTCACTAGAAGATAGAATGCCACGTATGCTCGTTGGGGTCATTCACAAGCGAGAAACGCGACAAAGGAATCGCACATGCTCATACGTCGTGATTATCGTTCATATTTTTTTCGTCGACAGAGTATCAGGCAGAGCTTCCGATGTCTGCCTTTTTTATCCAATAAAAATAATTGGATCATTTAACTCAAAATTAATTTTCCTGTTCTATTCTATTCAAAAGTTGGAAGAGGATGTTTTTAAAACTCATTTATATTTATGCAAAGAGGATAATATATAAGTTATTGCTACACGTGCTGCAACTTCGTCCCACACATAAAAACCTTTTCCTGTCTCCTCTCCGTTTTCCAATTATTTCACAATCTTTCAGAGACCTTTATTTCCTCAGCTTCCTTCGTTCATCTACTTGTTTTCGTGACAGATTTTTATGTCCACCCACGTGAACACTTTTACATAGTAATACTTCATTTGATCTGAAATCTACAGAATATAGAGCAGAGATGAAAATAAAGTCTTTTGTTTTTGAAATATATTTTATAGTAGGGAAAAATTAGTCAAACATAAATCTTTCCTTGTCCATCAAGCAAGATTAAATTGCTGGCCTCTCATCTATTTGTATAAACTTTTGACACAATTTAATTTAATTCTAACTGAACCTCTGATAATCAATATAACAAAATTTGCGAAGGAAACTTTGCTCTTTTTGTCGTCAGCTAAAGAATCTTATCGTTATCTTTAATTACAAAACAAAAATGATTAATGAAGGCAACTGTCAGGACTGTTACTTTTCATTCATCAGTTGCACATCAAATTCTGAACATCATTATACATATTACACTGCTGTTTGTCTCACTTTAAAACATCGTATTACATAATTAATCAAATTAGAAAGTTCTCGAGCAATTATGTAATTTGTGAAACAAATCCCCTTAATTAAGTCAAGAATATAACATTTGTAACCAAGAAAAACCCTGCTGAAAAGATGCATTTGCGACATTTTCGAAAAAACTGCATACAAGATTTATAAAAAAGATAATCCTTCAAATAACATTGCCGAGCTATTTTGACTGATTTGATTTGACTTTGTAAATGTCTCAGAACTTGTCCGTCTGTGTCTTGTCATCGTCGAGGCAAGCAGACAGTAGCGAGCAAGTAGCAGACAGTAGCGGACTACTACCCCCTCCGTAGGAAATCAATAGAAAGAGGCGCCATGCCGCAGCACTGCTCGGTCAATGAGCCGCTTTTGCAGACTAAGAAATGACGACGGACATACATCCCTTTTCTGTACTTTTTTTCCATTTTCTCTTTTTCTCTCGCTTTGTTCTGCTTCTTTTTTATTCGCTGCCACTTCCTCTTCCCTCCCCCCCTTTTTCCTTCTCCTTGTATATGGATATTGCGAAAAGGTGGCGTGTTTCAAATCGTTTCTATATATCTACAATCTCTCAAATCTTGGATGGAAATAAAATAATGCAAAGTTTTTTGCTCGCAAAATGTAATGGTCTCGGCAAAATAGTTGTGAAAATGATTTAATTGGAGATATACATTTGTTTAAAATTGATTATTGAGTAATAGAAATTGAAGTTTCATTGGTTTTGTATTAAATGTTTGTTACGGAGATAAAATAATTTTCTACTGTTGATAAATAATGATTACTTCGGCTCATATATATGATTAAGTATTTTTCAATGAGTGAGCTAATTTAAGTCAACTCAATTTATCAAGTCACCTATGTTGCTTGGCTTTAACCTACATAATTAACTTAAAAAAAATAAATATCAAATCAATATCACGAGTCTCGAGGCAAGTGGAGAACAAATTCCATGCTTTTTAATATTTCAAGTTTTAAGTGAACCGCTTTTTGCAGATAATAAACTAAATTGAATGAAATAATGTTGAATATAATATTGTGGTTAACTTTGTCACAATTTCAGTAATCTTAACCGCAGTATCAGAATCACAGTGCTACTATTGTTCATATGTAATTTTTTTCAAATTTTCAACAACAAAAATATGTTGAAATACAATCTTTGTGTACACAAATTTTTTGAAATATACAGATTTTTTTAATCACCTTCACGCAAAAGAAAAAAAGAGTTTAAGCCTGTGTGTTGAGCAATTAATGTGCATGTATACGAGATTTGTGTGTCATTTGCCATGCGATAATTCAAGCCACCGTCGGTCACCCCTTGTCAAAGGATCCCAGCGAATAAACGAGGAAAACGCGATTATGCTAATTCGCGCTCGCCAATTAACGGATTTATTCGCGCGACTCTCTTTAAAGGTGTTCTCAATTGGAACGCTCAAAAGGACCCAATTACTTATTTAAAGCCCCTTTTTTTTCGTCCATCGGCTTGCTCGAAATTATATTTTAATTAGCCTTTTGATTAAAAGGCTACAAACATTTGAAAAGTTCGCAAATGCATTGTCAATATTTAACGACACAAATGTTTGTTCGAGAACTTCACCGTAATGTATGCTCAAAAGTGGACCGCATAAATTTGCACAATATTTCCACTTGATTTTGTGTAAAAGTGCACAATAATTAACTAATTATTATTATTATTAAATTGTGCTTTAAACAAAATATTATAAACATTTTACAAACCCAGCAAAGTTATCTAAAAAAAAACAACAAGAAAACATAACCGAAATATGCAGAGAATTGAGTTTTTTTATTAGATTTGTAAAGGTTGTCAGTAAATTTATTTTTATTTTTTAAATATAGAGGAAATTATTGTAAAAGTGAAAGCCAATATAGGAGACAATTATTGGCCCGATTGGTACGTCGAATAATTGCCTGTGTCAATGAATATTTCGAAAAGACAGTATGGATGTCATATATCCGGTGGATGCGCCTGCGTGACGTTACAGTGACAGAGGTCTGTGCGTCATGGATGACGTAAAAGCTGCGACGACCATTGACGAGAACTTGTTGCTTTCAACTTACGTACACACGTCGTGTACGCAAATACACTTATTGTCGCACTTAAACTGTCATATTTTGTGCCTATAAATCTATTTGTGTGCCAAACTGCATTCAAATCAACATCTAACACAATTAATATACACTTGCTTGAGGAACAACTAAAAATATGTTGTCGACATTCAATTTCCGATAAACAATGTTATTTACGTTCTAAATGCAAATGTAAGACTCTAGAAAGCAACTACATTATTTAGAGTAAAGATCTGATTTTAATTGTAGTAAAAGTTGAGTTAGCTTTTTTTATTTTATTTTGTTAAAAATTGGAGCATGTACTGTGACAGAAGATTATATAATATTTGGAGTAAATGCGAGGAGAATGTGATGTATGTAAAAGAAACTCAGTGGCTTAGCTTTGTCATGTGACGTTTTGCTTTGGATGGTATAGTTTTTTAGGACAGGAAACGGAATATGCATTTAAATGAAGTGATAATATTGGAGAGCACAGTGGCATAGGTATGGCTTGCATGATCTGTGTATGTGTACATTAACGGTCGCGGATTTACAAGGATCCTGCGATGTTACGGAGATAAGGTGATCTCGGGCGAACAACCTGGCACGTTTCCCAAGCTCTTAAGTTTCGCCCAGAAACGATCGTGTCAAGGTAACTGCAAACCACTTCAAAACGTTCATCGAAGAGCTATCCCATTATGATACTTAAACCAAATACAGTATTATAACTCAGAGTTCACTCAGTATAAATGAAATTTACTATCTAAATTTTTGTGATGTGAATAATTAAATAAAAATTTTGTTTTATTGGATAGCAATGCTGCAATTAAATAAAAGTTCTGTACATTTGAAGAAATAGTTTAATACCTGAAAAGGTATAGAGAGAAAAAATCTTGACATTTTTTTGATTAAAGGATATTTGGTAAGAAACCTCAAAGAGTATAAAAGTGAAAATGAAAAAGAAAGAAAGTTTAAACAGACGAAAGCAACTTTATTTTCATCTTTGTGTAAATATTGAAAGTTGAATCATTTGAGTGATGCTTTTGAGCTTATTTTATGGCTTAGTAAGCTTTAATTCGCAAACGTTAAAACGAAGCCCGGAGACTATATGCCGAGCTGGAAACACGAAAAGGATTTCTGATATGAATGATTTTGCAAATGCCGTTCGATGTGTATCGGTGCAATTTGTATGGCTTGTTTCTTTTATGAAACGATGCCAAGGCAATAAAGCGAATCAAATTATTTTTAGCTTCTTGTTATTCGAGCATGTCGCTTCTAATGAGACGTTTTATTTTGTATTCAAGTGACAATTTTTCGCAACATTTTATTCTTTAATTGTTTTCGCGATTTTGGTTTTAACTTGGCAAGAAATTACGTTGCACCTTTTAACGCTAAACTTTTTTATTTTTTGCTTAAAAATAATTAAGGGCTAATAACTTTTTATTATTATACTAGAAAAGTCTGATTGAAGAGAGCTGAATTTTGTTCATTGTTTACTTCTAAGAACTTAAACTTTTATTTATGTTTTTTCATAGTTAATGAATGAAGAGTTAATTATTCTTTTTAATTCAATATAAAATATTTTTAATACTAAAATAATTTAAAATTTATGATAAACTTTAAATTCGAAATAAAAATAATTTTGATTGCTAAGAAAATGAAAAGTCGCGATCAGCTTTGTTTTTTCTGAGTGTGCGACACGCGTAAAAATAGCTTGATCAGTGCAAGACGATTCGCTTGTTCTGATTGTTAAAAGAAGGAGAAAGAAAGGGACGGACGAAAGAGAGGAAAGACAAGGAGAGAATGATAATCGAGCTAGAAATAAGTGCGTAACAGGAAGTTGTTTGTGTTATCTCGCGAACCGTGTATTTTAGGTCTTGCGCGATGACGGCGATTTAATAATCGGTGTCAGGGAAAACGCGGAGTGCGCGTGTTTCGAATTCAGAAAGAATCGATTTTAAATTCTTGCTCTGGTATATCTGTGTTCTTTTTGTTCTATTACTTTACTATTAAAATACATATAAA
>JABFPM010001803.1:0-18662 GCA_022817325.1 Idris sp. 1 HC-2018
CAATTCTCCTAGCCGAACACTGCAATTGCAAGTATCTCAATTTGAGACACTTTTGACACAAAAAATTGCTCAAAATCGTTGCCTTTTAGATTATTTTGAGACATTTTTAGTGTCTCCAATTGAGACAATTGTTTTTGCAGTGAATATTATCAATATCAAATATTGATTTTTATTTCTTTTTCGCATTTAACACTATAGTATTATCAAAAAGCAAGCAAATAAATTCTTTTCATATTAATTTGATCTTATAATACTTTTGTAAATAAGAATTGAACTTCTAGGTTCAAAAAAGAAAGCAAATGATGAGTAACGGAAGTGAACAAAGAATGAATTGAGAAAAGTTGACAGAAAAACAAAGAAAAAAGCGAAGAAAAGGGAGAGGAAGAGAGAGAAAGAGAGAGCAGGACAAGAGAGGAAAATAGGGTAGAGAAAGGAAGGCTGGGCTTGGCGAGTGATGCGCAAAGCGCCTCTGCTGGGGTTATATGGAAATGTTGGTCAAATATATCATTCCGGCTTGACAGTGCAATTCTCTTATCTGCCTCGCGCCGCCTGCCGCTACCCCAAACCCAGCATCCCAGACTTGAAGAGGGTAGGGGTGTAGGGTGGATCGTGGGGCGCGGGGAGGGGAATGAAATTCCCGATAGAGGATCTGCAAACACGCTGCTGCCACCGCCGCTGCTACTGGTGGATCCCTCCTCCCGCGCTTTCTCATCCTCCATGTACCCCACAGCAGACTTCTCCATCCAAACTGCGAGTCCGACCGGATGACGAACTGCCCTGCAAAATGGAGCAGAACACACGATTCTGAAAATACGTGAATTGAAGTACTGTGTCCATGCTCGTCCTTTTTTGTTCTCTTTTTTATAGTTATTATCATTTTTTACTTCCTCTCTGTTGATAATCTTGGAAATCCTGGAAATCGCTTTGTATCAAGCAATCTTTGATTACAATTGGCAATATGACAGAGTGACTTCACTTAAAGCAACGATGTCGTTTACAAAGAGCTCTTAGTTGATACAATTTATTATTTACAAAGACACAATTATTTGGGACGACAAATAATTTTCCTCGACGTGTTATACAATGATAGATGTGTTTGCATGCAACACATGGCTGATCGTTTGCAGCCAAGTATTGTGTACTATCCTTCAGATAAACAGTATAAATCTCACAAAATATCATCTTTTAATGTTGAAATTACATATATTTACAATTTAGTTTTTTCCAGCTTGCAAATGCAAGAACAAGATTTCAGGTATTCTCAATGATATATGAATCAATTGTCATTGGATTTTGGGCTTTGATATGATGATTCACTTCTGAAATATTAATTTCAGAACAATTGGTAGTTCATCTATTATTACTGAGGATTTAAAATTTCAAGTTGAATTTGTTACAAAAATTCCAGAATCATCGTGTATTGATTTTATTCACTGCACCAAAATATAAAGTTGTATACGTAGGACCTTGCAAGCTATATTCGTGTGCGTGTAGAAAGAGGTTCGACAGAGCTTTTCCTAATGCAATCTTTGAAAAGAGAGTCGCATCATTACACCATGGTAGTGGTTCACGCACCATTTCGCCAACCCCGCTTTTCTCTTCTTCACCTCTCACTCAATTCATCTTAAGTTCCTACTACTTTTACTACTTTTTTTCGCCTTATTTTTAAACTACGTTTATTTTTTAATTCAAATAAATATTTATTTTATAATATTTGCTTATTTTTTATATTTATTTGTTTTAAATGTTGATTGTCTAAATTACTCGGTATTAAATTACCATTAAGTCTTACAGTTTTCAGATTATTATTCAGTGTAATTTATTTTTACGTGTAAAATATTCAACATTGAAAGATGTGATTAAATGTTATTGAATTTAAAATAAATGACGGATCAAAACTTCAAAATAATTATCTTAAAATATGTTACAAATTATGTGACTTATCATCTTTTTCTTCTGGGCTCATCAAATTTACTTTATTTGTCATTTCAAATTAATTTACAGCAGTACTAAAATACGAGGCAGATAAAAAATTAAATTTTTTATGAACATCATAAAAGTATTTTATGATCTTTTAGTGATGATAATAAACCAATTTGTTATCAACAAGTTCAAGGACGTGATGTCACGTTTATTAAATCCATGAACTGTCAATGTGGGCAAACAATGTAACATTTTGCAGTGAATAGATAGAACACAGTGTCTATGACACCCTGGTCGTAAACGCAGTAGTGGGTCTCGGTTGCAGGCGCGGCACACCGGGGTTTATTATCAGGGTCGGGTTCCCAATTAAGCGGCAGCAGCTGTGAAAATTAATGGAGCACGGCTTTTAAGATGTAATTGGGTACATTCATAACTCTGGGGAATAGTGAAAGAATAATCAGTGAAGAACGCAGAGATATACAACTTCAGTTTTCAAAACTACAAATACAAATTATTTTACGTTGTTTTGCAATTATCAGAAGTCATCGAAAAATCATGAAATAGCAGCAGCTGCTCTAATACTAAAACACTTTCTGCCTTGGTTATTAAGACATAATTACAAAGATGACGTAGTAACGCAGAAAGACATAACATTGCTTATTGAAAGGGTTCTTCAACAGTGACTTCGACGGCAGTGCTAGCTTGGGTAAACTCCTCTCTAGACGATTATAAACATTTCGTAAATTTGCTCCACAGGTGTGTCATCTAAACTCAGCTGAGCTAACACTTGTTTACTCTTAGACTAGATATAAATCTGCCAAATACTTGGAAATTGTCGATGAATAATTTATGGCTTTTATTTGCTTATAAAAATTATAATCAATATAGTGCTTGCATGTTGTAACTTAATTTTCTTATGATTGCAATGAAATGCAATGTACTTGTATCAAATTTGCGATTAGTTTTGGATGATTTATTATCAATAAGACAAATACAACGTCAATTTCAAAGATCGCATCTGGAATTTAAAACGATAAATAACTCAAGTTACTGAATTGTCGGACAGAGGGTACATCGTTGCAAGGCTCTCAGGGGAATGTGGACCATCAGCGGGAAGAGGAGGATTCCTCCAATCCGGTTCCGTTCATCCCATCTCCAAGTCCACCGTAATTGTTCTGGCTATCATTAGCTGGGATTATCTCGCCCTGGTATCATGCGGTATACCCTTGCTAGCCCTTCGGACGTGTCTTGTGTACTTTAGGATTTGCGATGTGGATAAAGAGAAAGAACGTGAGAGAGACACAGCACACGAGCATTACTTATACTAATTTGCCCAATATTTTCTGGACTCTATTCTTCAATTTCTTGTATAATTCTTCCATTTATTTATAACAAACACGTTTTTTAACATTTTAACGCTATTAATTGATGAGATAAAAGGAATTGATTGTAATGAAAGTTACCAAGATGAACAATTAAATGAACAAATTTCAAGTTATATCCGCATAAGGACTTTTTTAAACAATTTCATTTCATTTCATTTCACATCATTTCACATCATTGTTTTTGAAGTCACACTTTATGATTACATTGCAAAGATTTCATTTGAAGCGACAAAAATGAAAGCAGTTTTTTAGAAGGACTTTTATGGGACTAAATATTATTATGAAAAAAGAAGCCATTATCGATACAATTTGGTCATTACTCAACCCTTAAGCGTGACGGCGAAACAGCGTATATATTGCGAGACCCATCCATTGGATCCCTCGGCTCGCTCTATTAGCAAAGTGTGATGGAGTTTTGCGAGCGCGATTACACTCGAATGAGTATTACCCCTTCTTTCTCTGAGGGGAACTTGAGAGGCGTACAACCCTTTCGTCAGTTCACCCCTTTGGTTACACGCCACGCGCGGCTTGCGTGATGAAAACACGAAAGTTGTCACACTGACGTTCGTTGTTAACTCGAAGAAGCTAGAAATTATGTATTAACTGTTTCTTATTATCGCCTCATAAGAAAATTGACCAATTAAAATAAACGAGGCTCCATTTAATCTGAAATTATTTTGATAACAATCGCAAGTAGTTTCGTGCTAAAATTTGTTGTAAATTGCACTCCCCGTATTAAGGGTCTAACATCAAATCTCGTAGGCTTTGCCTTGGCTATTGGACTTTGCTGTCCATATATTTGACCGAATCACCCTCGGGGCGCTACGTGTCCATTCCGATAACAACAATTTATCCGGCTGCATTGATATGTTTGCATGACGTCTACTGCAGGCCAGGTCGAAGAAAAAGTTAGGGCAAGGGACAACACAAACTAGCAAGCATTATTTAGTGACAATGTGCTGCGCATAGAAACGACCTTAAAGCAGCCAATAAACACCGACAAGCGTAGCTGCTGCATACTTAAGGGTTGGTGTTGGTTGGCCAATTTCATCAGATTTCGGGAAATTGTTGTTACGTATATACGGAATGACGTCTGGAATCGGCAATGAAATTGAGAAGCACGCTAACTTGGATAAAGAATTTCTGCTTCTTACCCTCTCTAATACCACAATAACAACAACAAAAACTTTTCATCTTTATTCCTGCATGCTTTTCTCAAAATTTCTGCAATATAACATCACAAATAATCAAGATAAATGAACAAATGATATCTTGCAAGTTTTTTTTTCTTCATCAAAATGATACAATATAATACAATATAATACACTTTTTTTTGTTTCTTTATATTATAAGAGAAACTACTATATTACTGACAAAAATCGAAAATGACCATTCTCTCTCAATCGTCTCTACGGGATTTCTCATATCCGGTTATAGAACAATCTCCCATTAACTTTCTACGTGCCTTAGAGGCTAAATGTTCCTCTTTGTGTCAAGATAATGAAAATTACAAATAGTTGAAAATGCGGATGATATTTACTCACTAATTTATCTATGGCCTTTCGTATAAATGTATTTCTTCTGCAGAAAAAGTTGTAGACATTTTTTATTTCAAGTATTTAACTTAACTTGTTAATACTTTATTATTGTTAATAGAAAAATATTTGTAAAGTGTGGAATAGTACGAGCAATGAAATTTAAAAATAGTGTAAACAAGAATTTTGATTCTTTTAAATTCGCACTTGTGTACATGTTAGCAGGGCAAAAGCATGACAGTAGTATTGCTGCGCGAAGGAAATGCGTGGCACGCGGACGAGTATCCATGAAATTAGTTTTCCTGATAATCATCTCACGGTATTGTATTTATACCGCATTCAAAGGGAGGAGAGACGTGGCTCACTGGTTCACGTGCAAACCCCAGCTAAAATATAAATGCGGATTAATCCAAAGTTACGAAGTACAGTTCGATAAGGAAGGTAATTTTCGTCCTCGGTCTCGTGAAAGCCTGATGGACGAACCTCTATTCTCAAAAGTGAGTCTGCAAATGCTTTGCTTCTAAAATACTTTCGATAAATTTAACCACCTAATCCTTCACGGCCGAGCCCAATGGCGAACGATAACTTTCATTTCGTAAATTTCAACTTCGATTCCACGGAATTTAAACGAAAATGACTTCAATTTCGATTTAAATGAATAGCTGAATCTGGAAATACTGCTGAGAAATTCGCTTCAAAATAAATGCTTACTTTTGTGCGAGCTAAGTGCAGAAAGCACGGATCAATATAAACCATCTGAAAATGTATTTTGCGTATAATTCTTTTGGGGGTCTTTAAGTGGTCGAACATTCAATTGAATAAAAGCGTTAATTTTGATTGATATTTCTTTCATGATATTTATTTTAAACAAAAATTATATACTAATTTCATTCCAGTATTAATATTTATTGTATTTTTATGCTATTAACTGAAAATAATGAACTGTACAAATTTTATTCAAGGTTCACATATTTAGAATATATTCTGAACTCCCACAATGCTCTTGACACGGCCAGCGTTGATTAATGTTGCCGAACAAATTGTCTAGAAAAACATGTCGTACCCTTGATCTTTACGGACGATTCACCCTTTATCTCTCAGAGTTTGGCTCCCTTACATTTCCCTGCATGAAAGCGCGAAATGAGCACACCACCCTTAAAATAGTCTCGCTACATATCAATATGCATTTATGTGCGTTTAAAGACGCGCACGCGTACGTACATTATTTGGATCATATCCATATAATCCAATTTTCTTCGATTCCACCATCAATATTTAAGCTAAGCCATTTAGCTAATTATAACCATACTTGTCGGCGGTTTTCCGTTTTCCTCAATCACAATCATTAGAACAAATAAACAGCATCACAGTAACAACAAAATTACTTCAATTATCAATAAAATCAAGTTCTAAATCGTAACTTACTTTTAAAAAAATGAATAATAATAATAATAATAATAATAACTCGTTTCAAGTGTTACTCAGATTTCACGAAGATTCTTAGAACATAACTCAAAAATAAGATGCATTTAGAATGACCGTTCGTCCGCTGGATGGCCCTAAAGAGTGCTGCTTTCCATTTTTTGCTCGTGAAATCTTTTTTTTTCAAACATTTCTCGTCTCTTTTAGACATCTCCTTATTCCTTTTCTTCCAGCCTATATAACACGTCTTTTCTTTTTTCCACGTGATCGCATAACGTATTGCTACCCTTACAATTGCCAGCGGAAGTTTTTGAGTACAGCCGGAAAAAGATGTGAAAAACAAGCTTGTGTTATCATCGAGCTGTACTCGATTCTTGTTAAAAAATGCGTTTAAATGGTAGAAGTTTGATTGTAAACTGAAGTTGTAAAGTAGTGTTAAATTTTGGCTAAGTGAAAATGTATAATGCTTCGCTAGTGTAGTTGAAAATAAAAGAAAAAAAGCAAAAGAAAAATATAGGTTGGAGAAACTGCTTTGCCGGGTTATCCAGGCATTAACATACACTTATGAATTTTGCAAGATATCGGCCTGCACCCAACTACCACCTACCTACTGTGCTTGTCGTATAAAGCGTTGATTTTATTACAAGTGGATTCGAATTCCGCGCACGCTAAAGAGCCTAAGCTCGGGCAGAACGAGAAAACAAGTGTGCACACCGGAATGGGAGACACGAAATTCAAGAAAAGAACTTGGTACGTGAACAAAATTCCCGCAAAACATGTATTTCTCCTGTAAACGCCATCGTGCCTCGAGGAGTTTGAATAAATTTCGAGATTCCTTTTTTGATATTGCGGAATATTATTTGTATAAAGAGATATAAAATAATGTATTATCAAGCTTGCGATCGCACTGTTTCGGCATTATCCACTTTTCGCGTATCTCTTCTTCTTGTTTGTTTGTACTTGTTTTTTCTTCTTTCTTTATTATTTTTGATATTACTTGTTCAGTTCGCTCAGCAGTTTGGAGCAATTAATTTCATTACTTTGTGTATTTAAATTGAGGCATATCTTTTCGATAGTAATCGTGATTGACAGTCTTCAGGGCTAGAAAAAAAGTGTTCAACGTGAGATGAGAAAGATGAACGACAAACCGGTGTGACTGCAGTTGTGGTAATTTGTAAGTCGCAGGTGGGAAGTGCCAAGATCCGAGATATAGAAGATTTAGAGACGAAGGTACGGCGCTAGTGGTGTATACTTTATGACCCGGGGATGTGATTAAGCGGCGATGAAGAGGAAGCTCCGTGCATTTCAATGAATTAATGTGTATCTCGCTGAGGGAGATAAAATGATGAAGACAGTGACATCGTCTCAAAACAAGTCCGGATTTAGTTGATTCGCTTAATCCACAGTTTCAGGCGTTGGAATAAATTTAATTGTAAGTAGCGGCCATTCTTCATTGTGCGCGCTACGAGTTAACTCAAACTCTGACATAATTAGCCGTCGCATCGTGATATAATATATTCAAAACAAAAAATGATTTACGCGTTAATAATTATTTCAAATTGGATAACAACTTTTCCATCTTTTTCTCGTTTGCACCAATATATATACATATATATATATATTTATATATATATCAACTGCAATAATAACGAGGGGTTAAGTATCAGGGCAGCGGTTACGTGAAGGGAAGCACATAAGCTCGCGACGTGCCAGTTCATAACGTTGTCAGCAGTTGTTATAAGAGTGTATATATACACAGCGAGGTCGTACACTGGCAAAGTTTAAGAGAACATTACAAGCTGACGCCTCCGTCGACGTCTGGTGTTGAACACCAAGAGGCGTGTACTCACCCCGCGTTCGAGATGAGTCTGACCCCGAGGTGGCCGATGACAATCGACTGCGACAGCTGCTGGGCCAATAACTTGCTGCCAACCCTCCGACGAAGGGTACCCGAAACTGCGCGCTCTATTACGTGACAGCGCGAATCCGACGACCAATTGGCAGAACCCAATAACTGGACGCGAGTGCGTCCGACATCCCGATCTTATGCTCGCCAAAATTATTGACCAATCCGCGCGGAGCATTTGCAACGATCAAATTATCTGCCATTTGTCCTGATAAACCGCAGGGCAGTTTCTTTCAATTAGCAATGCTATAGTAATTAACCAGACGGCATCTTTCGACGTCAACATATGCACCCGCGATCCTAACTTGCTACTAACGCCAGCGCTGTGTATACCAATCATAATTTCGACCTAGCCCATTCGTCATGCGGCATGTGCCGCGCGTACCTGCTATGCACGTGTTACATTAATTGCGGAATATTAACCAGCATGTATGTCTGTTCAAACTTTATGATTGTCCCATATTTTTTTCTTTTTCATATCTATCATAATTTTTGTTGTTACTATAATTGGTGTTTAATAAAAGTAAATGTGATCTTGCTATACAATAATGATTCGAAAAAAACAACAAACAAACAAATAAAAATGAATTTTTCGAAACATACTGAACAAAATCTAATTGGGTAATTGTGAATATACGCGAACATGTTATGCGTGTCATCAGTGCAATTCAACACGCGACTTGTCACTGATAGCTACTATCATTACTCTCGACCATGCGCGCCTCTCACCCCGCTGATTTTCATCCTTTCTATACATCTGTGGTGGTTGAAGCTAGGCCAGTGACTCGATTGCATTTAATCTATAACCTGACGTACGTTCCTTTTTTTGTCGGGAAAATTCTCTGAAATTTATATAATTGTTTTACCGGGTTGGTCAATAAATTTTCTGTCGGCGCGATAGCAGCGTTGCACTGGTCGTGCGCTCATGTTGATGAGCGCGCTTTTGCCAATAAAAGCGAAACAAAAAGCTTGCACGATCAATGCACGGTTTTAACTAAAGAAATTTGCTGCTATATTTGAATTTTATTCTGCGAATTTGTGATATCGCTATGCCGTAAATTGAAAAAAAATTGCATACAGGCAATTTGCATTCTTTTCCTTCTTTTCCTTCTTTTGCACTCGGCATTTCATTGAGCATGTTTTCTAATGGCGGGTCATTATGGACAATCTTCTTTCTCGTAGCCGTAACCCTTCGCTTCAGCGAAGTGCTCTCGCTACAGCGAAATTAATTACCGATAGTATTGCAGTTGTCTCTGTCTCTCTTACACTCGTCGCACTTTAGCTATCTCTTAACGCTGCGTCTGTGTTTGAGACAGTAATGACGTTTTGATGCGAGAAGCCTCGTACAACGTGTATTGACTGCAGTTAACTAATGGAAGCTCTCTGATAATTGCAAATGCTCGCAATGAAGAGTAAATGTTACCACGCGTAATAATCATCGTTACTGAGACGTTTACTATGGAAAGCATTCGAACGAAATGATGTTGTCGCTAATCAACTCGACCTTTGTCACGAAGTCAATTTTGCACAAGCAAAAGAGTGTGACATATACATATATTATTCTTACTTTTTTATAGGATATTAATACACAAAATCTTGTACAACTTTATGCATAATTCCTTTTTTTTCTATTTTTTTTTTTTTTTGGTGTGTACATTGTAAATGCAAAAGCACATCAAGAATTCGAGTAGATTATTCATGTGTGCGCTAAATTTAAACATGGTGTAGTCATGCAGGAAACACCCTTCCACGATCACATTTGTGTTACACTTTTATTCACAATTTTGGATTATTGAACTGTTTTACATGTTTTGTTCAAAGGTGGATGATTTCTGAATAATATACTTTGCTTATTGCAAATTAAATGGAATTTATTTTATAAATTGAGTTGAATTATCCTTAGCAACACAATATATGTTTTTTTCTTCTACAGCTCCAAATATTGTTATCGTTAATGAAGTTTATCGCTCGCATTTGTCTCGTTATCTTCAATCCTAATTCTTTCTTTTCTTTTCGTTTTTGTTTTCCACGCTCGAAGCTCATCCTTGTCTCACTGGTGGCGCAGCATTGTTCGAGCGATATTTCAACGAGCGAGGGTGGCGCTCGGAGTGCGAGTCAGCTGGTTGTGACATGCCGCCTACACCAGCAAAGGGGAATGCGAACCGCTTATAGAAGCTCCAAGGGCTGGTAAAGACGCTCTTGCAGATCCTTTATCCAGCAGGACTCGCTTTTTGACGAAAAAAAAAAAAAGAAAAAAAAACTATCTCAGTTTGCATATTGATACAGTCTCATAAATAACACTAAAATTCAATCTGGTGGCGGGCTAAATTCAATTTAAAAGCGCGTTAATAGGAGCTGTACAACAGTTTGATAATTATTATTCATAAGGCTCCCGCGGGAGAAGCGCGGCCAGGCGTGAGAGTTGGCAAGAAAGACGTAAGTCGGGGTCTTTGCAATCGCGTACGCCTTTTACTCTTGCTCGAATTGCAGAGATGGGCACGGGAGTCTGGGGCCGTAGCTTGAGTCAGTCGAGCGGAAACCCAATCACTTCCGGCGTCTGCGCCCATTAGGGCGCCGCGACGCTGACGTCGGCTGACGTACGATTCTTTCTCACTCTCCGATAACACTCGCTCGCTTTTCTAAGCTCTCGTCCATGATGCTCATCGGAGCAAAGACAAACCAACAAACCAAACCGCAAAACTATTGTTAGCCAAGTGCTCCGCTTCAAAAGAACGTCTTGTCATTACTGATCATTCACAAACAAATATTGTAATCAAGATAGTTTTAAGTCTTTTTTACATTATTAATGTCATTTTATTTGCTATTCCTGTTGTAAAATGTCGTATTAGTTTAATTGAATGATTAATTATAGGCTAAAATCTAAAAATAATGTTTTTTTTTGTTCCAGGTTTATTAACGCCAGACGCAGAATTGTGCAACCAATGATCGATCAAAGTAATCGAGCCGGTAAGTCTATTCCAGTGTAGCATTTAAACATTTTTATACACAAAGTAACATCATAAAACACACATATACTTTAATACACTTACGGTGATTTCGCAATTCAAATAGAATTTTAAATGTCAATAAGTCGATCGTAATGAAATTGCATTAAACGTGTAGAAAATGTTTTGCAAACGGGAATTTGTAGATCATTGAACAGCATCATATATAATCTTAAAAGTTTATTTCAATTTCTCGTGAAATTTTTGAAAGAATATAAAAAAATCAAATAAACTGTTATGAAACAAGTTTAAATATCTTGATAATCGATGATGTTTTCGTGTTTGAAATTTTCGTTTATAAAACGTTTGCAACTTTATACAATGCAGGGGCAAAAGTAATAGTCTCATGTGCCTGTAATCTGTACGAACGTTACCTTTACGAGGCGAGAATCACTTCGTTTGCAGTAAAAGGTGACAACAACGGCTTGCTTTTCGAGTCGAGGTATGGGAAGTAGCTCCTTACCAAGGGTATCGAGGGTTCGCAGCACGAAGCGCGCTGGATAACGTCCCGGATAACGTCTGGATAACCCTCGGATAACAGCGGGATAATTGGTAGCGGTGATCAAACCGAGTTTTACGATCCAGCAACATGCAGCTGCTTTTTCAACGACTCTTTGCTGTTTTATTCTACTTTTTTCCGCTACATTTCAACGAACCCTTTTGCCAAGGAAAATCTTAAACTACAAGTTATTTAAAAAACCATAATCGTCGAAACATTTTTTGCATGCCTTTACAATTTTAAACACGAAATTTCACTTTGTCCTGAAACTACTTTTTTTTGTAACAAAAATTATCAATTATACTTTTTACTTAAAAAAAAAAAAAACCAGAATTGCTGACTTCCTATATGATCATTATCTTTAATTGGTCTTAGTTTTGCCAAGTCGAATAGCAAATTTTTCTGCATTACGAAAAAGGTGTCAGCAAGAGGAGACAGAATTGTAGGGTAAGAAAGAAGAAAAAAGCTACCAGCCACTGCGGCAAAGTGGAAACTCATGTTCGTCAGATTATCATCATGAAATCAATCCTGATCAAGTAGCTTTCAATGCGACTACCCTTTTCTTCTGATTTTTCCATCTACTTGTCTTATTTTTAAAAATTACCTCACTTAGGATCGACTGCAATAAAATGGTAACAAAAAATAGTCCAACACATAGCTGTGTGCTAAAGAAATCTGCATAATAAACGAACGATAATTACGATTACTGAATCAAATCAGTCAAGTTCTGCGGGGCATCATCTTCAGTAAGAATTGTTCGACGAGCCGTATTGTCCGTGACGCAACACAATGCGTACAGTGTTACTGGTAATAACAGCGTCCCGCGGGCACGAAGCAAGCAATCCTCGTAATGAAAGTATGATTGATGGCACGCTCAGCCAAGCATCATTATTCCCAACTACGACAAGCCTCGCTTCTTCACAAGCATTTCTTAACATTGTTACTAATTTAACTTTGAAGATTACTCTCGTAATTGCGCGAAATCTCGTCTGTCGAACAGTTCATAATCATTATCTTACTGCAAGTATTTATTTAGCCTAGACTACCTTTTAAATCTAACTTTATAGACTTTATCATAAAACTAAACCTTTGCCTTCGTTATCGCAAAATCATCACACAGAATCTTACGCGAAATAGCTTTATGGCACTTCAGAGGGGTGCTGTTACATTTTTACAGCGTCGTTCCGGAAATGTACTGCACTAGGGCAATTCAGACTGTGTTATCATAACAAACATCTTAAAGTTAAATATCAATACATATTTCACAACATTTTTTAGAACCTACCAATAGATATCTATCAATTGAAATGATGCAATAACTAGGCTGCTGTATAAATGAATATATATTTAATGAAAATATGATACATTTGAGGATATAATGTTTCTTTTATATAAATTCTATCAAAATAAAGTGTTTAATCATTATAAAAACGATTGTTTTTTCATATTTTAATTATTTCGTTTTGTCTTATTGTAGAACAAGCATTTTAAAATGACAAATATGAATTTAAGAAAGTTGTTTTTAACTGTCAATTGAGTAAAACTTGAATACGAATAAAATATTCCGATAAGCATCTTAGTATTAAAATAAAAGCTATAATGAACACAAATGAAGGAATTATTTTCCACCTGAATTCGTTTTAAAAGTATATTGAAATACACTTTATTAACATTTAATCGATTTTGGTCATTTGAATAAATTTTAAAATTATTATTACGAGTTTTCTGCGTTTTAAAGTAAATTTAAATATTTGTATAAATAATTAAAGGTTAGCTAATTATTTTTCTGCAAATATGTCTATATTTCATTATTTCTAATATTGACATAAATTGCATATTTTAATAAATATTTTTGTTATATTATTCATTAATTATAGAAAACAAAAAAATAAAAAAATAAGAAAACAAACTTTCTACGAGCAATTAACAACGCTGTCAACTATTGATAATTGAGAACGAGTGAAAGACTTATTTTAAGTAACTTTTAAATGAAAAAAGTACACTTATTGAGTTCTACTTAATTTTTAAAAAAAGTTATTAAATATTTAACATATTTGTATTATTATTTAAATTTATGTTTGGTTTTTTGTTGAACAACCCCTTAAACAGATATCCGATGATAAACGATTTCCCACGAATCGGTATAATCTTAAATCTTAATAAACATCGCTCATCCTCCAAGTTCAACTCCTCCCCTGACACGAGATTTGTGAAATATAGTTGTCTGTGAACGTACATTGTTTGTCCACAGTAGCGTTTCGCTCGTAAATGTTTTTCTCTTGGAAAAGGCGTCGTGTCTCTCTGTCGATGTCATAATTGCTGGTTTTGCTTATTGCGTTCGATGTGCATTTCACAGTATTCAAGGGTCGTATGTTTGTATGAAATTCATACCATAGATCACAAAATGTATGAAAATAGATCACCAAAAAACTGACGGTCATTTACCAGTGGAAGTCTTCTTATTTATGTATTTTGGATAAAAACTCTCTAGTGCTTTTTTTCCTTTCTTTTTTTATTAGTAATATTTCCAAAATATATTACTTATAGCAACAATTTTTTTCACAAATTGATAAAGACTTATTAAAGGCATATTTTGATGAAATTATTTAAAAATACTTAGGTTTGTTATTAACACTCAATAAAAATTGAACACGTTGTTATTAGTTTACAAATCGTTATTCAGTTATACAGTTTATACATTTTTGCAAAATAAATTCATAAAGCGAAAAAGATGCCCAGACATTTTGAGTTTCTCCTAGCTGAATTTGATTTCATATAGTGAAGAAGTTATTAAAATGATACATGATTTAAAAACAGTGATACGTTCGAAATTGAAACAGTGCTCAATGTTAGTTAATGAAAGATTTTGGAGCGTTTCAACTCATCATCTTGCTCAATTGCCCTAAAAGCACAAAAGGTCGTTGTAACGAAAAGCTAGTGTAGTCCCCACGGATAGCAGAATATGAGTGTTGGAAAAAGAAAACAGAAAAGATCCAGTCTCGAAAGAGCAGTTTGAGATCAATTCCCTAGCGACTGAAAGCGGCAAGACAACGCCTTTGTCCAGCTTAAAGTGACTAGACTCAACGGGCAAGAGAAATAAAAAGTCAGAAGGGAGAACATTCTTTGCAATTTCTCCCAATTTCGGGCTACAGACATCTATTTTATTTAGTCCAAAAGGACATTAAAGCTTGCAGCCCAGTCAAAGTCGTCTTTCCCTATATTCGAAAACGAAGATACATGAATGGCATCAAAGTCCGATTGTCCAATGTACCAAGAAAAACTCAATTTTCTTATCTAAACAATGTTTATTTGATATTTCATCTAAATATAAATCAAAAGAAAAAACAAAAAATGCTAATTAATTTTATAAAGTAGTTTATGTTAAAATAAACAGTCAAAATAAATTTTTGCATTAAACCGGGGCAAAATAGCAATTCTAAAATTACTTGGAGAGGGAAAACAAGAATGACCGAAGAGTGTCTCAAAGCAAAATGGGCACAGAGAATCGCCATTACAAATTGACAAGCTTGATTGATGGACGAAGGGAATTGTGAAAAAAGAACGAGGGGTGAAAAAGAACGAAGAAGGGAGCCCAGAAAAGTAGATAGCACTCCCGCAAAAGCGGCGTATCTCGAGCGCCCAGAAAGGGAAGGATCACGTTATCGAAGCAAAGCTCTCAGCGAGTGCGTGACGAATGGTCCGCGTCTACTAGATTCGATGGGGTCCAACTCGACCACTCGGAATATTCGATGAAAACGACCCTTTCTCGAGAAAAGGGAGGAATTTCTTATACAGTTGACGCGGGCCTCCAGTTTGTACCCTGATCTTCGTCGTCACCGTCAGAGGCGCCTGCAAATAGGCAACGTTTCTTTTAACCAAACTGTCTTAGCTGCAGCTTACTGGCGCCACCGGTTCTCACGTTTATGTTTCTCCGCTAATATTATTTCTGGCTAACTTGTCTGCAGAAAATTGTTACTATTCCATTTCTTTATCTAACATTTTTGATAATTAAGCAAAGATAAATTAAATTGCTTGAGCGTATACATTTTAAATAAAATAAAGAAATAATAGCTTTTTGATGAAAAACGTGGACACAACTTGTGGAGAGCTAGTTACTTTTTTTGCTTCAGCAAGAATAGCGATAGGCCATCATCACGTAGACGTGATATAGAGTTACTTAAAGCACCGATCCCCCGCGCATTATGATTGCCGACATTTGAAAAGTAGTGCGGAGAAAGGGCCAACGCCCCCGGTGTAGTCCTCATACGACGTAGATCATACGTTAATTGAAATGGGGTGCTAGCAAGCAAGTCATCGAATACAAACGACCGACTTATAGAGAGGTTATTATTGGGTCCACAGTTTTGAAAAAAAGGGTGTGATTCGCTAAGAAAAAATATCCCGAACAAGAACAACAAAGTTTAACCTCCAACTTGTGAGCTTTTGAACGAAAATATTATTTTACCAGAATGTTTCATTAACTTAATTATTGAAATTCCATATTTCATAAGTTTTTCATTCACTCAATTGCATAATACTTGGGCACGTAAATTTGGTGAAACAAATTGCTTACATACAGTATCTATTTTGCCAGTGGCCAGTATCGATTTTGGTAAAGGACTCGTTTTCATCCATATAAAGTCACGCTTTTTTGATCTCCTTCATGTAAACGAGCAGGAGGTCCATCTCGTTAAGAGTATATAAATTGGTGGGCAGGGTTATTTCGGACACGGAAATAGAGTTTGAGACGGTCACGATCACTATGAGAAGATAAGGGCGGACTCTCGAGGGTTAAACTAACTCTCCTCTTCGACATTGCATTTTTCGTTCAGACCCCTTAAGCTTTCATTTTTTATTTATACTTATCAAAATTTCGTCATGTATTATCGTCTTTAAACTTATGTGCCATTATTATATTTTGATTTCGGTCATTTTTAACTTTAAGTTGCCTACAAGTATGTCTATTTTTCTTTAAATTTCAATCTACTTTGTATACATTTTGTATTTATTTTTCATTCTGATTTGATCGTCATCATTACCGGTTAGATTTTTCATGTCCAAAATCGCGTCCACCATATCAAACCCTCTTCTCGCTCAACTGGCCGGCGGTTTCACGTTCGAGGGTGGACCTATCTTATCGGTCGAGCATAATGGCCTGTTCTATCTCATCTGGGAGACTAGATGACCGTTGCCCTTTAGACCACTTTTGCCATCGGGGCAGACGCTGTAATGGCAACCAAGAAAGCTTTAGCAAGTACGAGACGATATATATTATCTTGACGGTGAAAAAAAGACTCAATTTATAATTTCGTGCGCATGGAAGATTACTTTATTTATAACGTGCAACAAAGTTTAAAGTTTATCAGAAAAGCAGCAGTACTCATTAAATATGCATATTACTTTTGTAACAAGGACTAATACTTGCAAACAAAACACAACCTCGAGTCATGAATTGACGTTTGGAATATATTATGATACACGTGTAATGAAATGAGAATAATAACAGCTAATGCCTCAAGCTAAAAAATACTTACTGCATATCTTAATTAAAAGTTTTTCCTGTCGACAATTTATTATGATTGTAATTTACGTTAAAGCGACCAATCATAATATAATATAAGTCAATATAAATATAACTAACTTCCTTCAAATGTTGTTTTCACATTTAAATTCTTACATAAACTTTTGGCCCAAGTACGGTTCAATTTGTCGTCTTAATAATTTCTCATATCAACAAAACAAACGTATAAAAGATTTGATAAAAGAATTGTAAAAACATATGTTCATTAATTTTAGAAAATAGTACATTTTATAAAAAAAATGTACTTTTGGCTATAAGATTTCATATAAAAGCTATAGACAAAAATGAAAAAAATTTAAATAAATTAATTATTTCAACAAAATTAGCTGTGTCAATTTACGTGTTGACATCGTTTTTCGAATAATATCTATAGCTGCGAAGACATTTGAAGGTAGATGAAAAGCAGGATCAAAACGGCGTGGACGTTAGAAGGGAAGTTGCTTGCTGGAGACAGCGGAAGAAAAACAGCGGAAGTCATCGACCTCCAAGAGACCATATATCACAAGACTGCTACCACCGGGGATGAAACCGGGTAAAAATATATTTGTGTACATATATACGCTTTCGCACACAAACAACTGTGCTGAATATACGTAGGTAAAGTGGAATGAGTAAAAGGGACTATATATGCTATAGTGTAACATGAAAAGTACAACAATGTAAAAAAAAATAAATAAAAAACAAAACAAAAAAATGTTGATTGAAGTAGCTAAGAAACACTGAAAATTGTATATTTAAACAAAGTTTTTTTATTACCGTCACGTATCATAAAATGTAGAAATCTAATTATGAATACTTTATCACTAATTTCTTATTATAATATTTAATTGCAAGTATTTTTATGTCATTTTAGAGCGACTATTACATTTTATAATTTCGTTTTTTTTTTGTTATAAAACATTTCATTACAGAATTCCAGAATTCATCACTCCAACCCGAAATTCCCGTTGGTAGCATCAATTCTTGTTTTCGTCTCTCGCATACTGTTTATTCATAGACGGGTTTGTCTTGAGTAAGGCTCTGCTGGAGTTTAACCTAAACATCCTTTCGGGGGTTTCCATCTGTGATTGATTAAATTCACGCAATTACATCCTGCCTTACATCACTAACAGACCTTTCAAGAAGACTCCTGCGGTTTTGTGAAACATTCTGATGTCCCAATGGATGAACGGCTAAAATACCATTACATTTCAAATTAATTCATATCTCTATAATTTTAGTTATACACAGAAAAATTAAGTACACCACTTAACAAGAATATAATCCTACATAAAAATTGTAATAAAGTTTATTTTGTACTATTTAAATGGTACTAATTTTTTGCATCTTTCAAACCAGTGTAGTATTAGAAAAAAATATAGGGGAGGGAGGGGAGGAGAAGGGGTGGGGGGGGGGGAAGAAAGATA
>JABFPM010001804.1:0-18657 GCA_022817325.1 Idris sp. 1 HC-2018
GGCAGTACATATACTAAAATTGGAACGATACAGAGAAGATTAGCATGGCCCCTGCGCAAGGATGACACGCAAAATCGTGAAGCGTTCCACATTTTTTTGGTGTCTTAAATAAACAAAAATAAATAAATTATAAACATCTAAATAAATAAAATTATAAACTAAAAGTTAAATTCATTTTAAAAATTGTTAATAAATAAAGTTTTTTTTTCTAAATACACAATATTTCTAACTGTCAAATTTGTCAAACAACTTTTATTTGATAATATGTAATAATAACTATCATTTAAATTATTTCTAAATTGAATAAGAAATAAAATGTAAATTTCTATCTAGTTTTTCAAAAATGTTTGTAATTTATTGAAAATATTTAAATTTTAAAAATGAGTTGTGCGCCCAACAACTACAGCCCTGCGCCGCATCCCACAAACTGTTATACCGTCGTATTGTCGTAATCGTAAACCAACCATTGGCACAGACTGTACCAAATCCAACGCAGTCCTTCTGCGTTAAGCGTTTGACAGTGACAGCCACGCGCACCAACTATCCTGTCGCGCGTAACTGCCACACAGGATCGCGGATGCTGTGATGGACGAGGCTCCAGCAAACGGTACGTCTTCTAGACAAAAGCTTCCGACGAAATCTCGTCGTTGAGTTGTGTCGCACACGCGACCCGTGTGGGCGTCCAATCCTTTCGTTTTCGTCTCCGCGTTTTCACCGCGAATTTTTTTGCAATTTCATCGCGCCTGTTTTTCTTCTCTGACGCGAATCTTTCGTCAATTGAAATTAACGTTTTTATTTGATTTTCATTTCAATTTTCTTTTTTTTCGGTCGGTAACTTCGTGCTTCGGTTTCACAAGGTCTCATTGTTTTGACATTTGTGCAATTTGTTTGTGTTAGATTGTTGGTACTCCGATTCGTTGGGCTTTGTTTATACTTGTGCATTTTTGCAGATCCTGACGGTGGCGAGGTGGGAGGACCTCTTATTTGCGCAGGATGTCTTAATGGTATTGAAGATGATGAATTTATTCAGGCACTGAATCAGGAGTGGCACATTGACTGTTTTAGGTGAGCAGCTACATGTTTACTATATTGGCGAAATGGAAAGTTCAAGTTAAATGCTTTTTTTTTTGCAAGGTAAATTAGTTTTGTGGCAAGTTTTCAACTATTAAGTGCGTCGTGTTACTTTTGTATATAAACAACAAGGATTTTTTTTGATTTGTTCATTTTTATCGAACAATTTTGAACATTGTTTACGTTAATTTGAAATTTAAATGACATGCTAAAGAGGCCTTACAAAATGTTCATTGAAAAATAAGTTCAAGATTTTGGATGTAAATTAATGTTTACATTCTCGACTTAGTTTAAATAATTTTACCATGAATGGTCATTAATGATAATCAATAAATTAACATTAAAAAATTGATAACTTGTTTACTTCAAAGTGATATTAAATTTATTATCTGTCAAAAAAAAATGGTGAATTCAATGAAAATAGCAATTTTTGCTTCAATTTTCAATGAATTTTATAAAAATTTAATAACATTTATTATTGATAATAATATCCTACTTATAATGTTTTTACTTTTACAAAGTTTTAGTAGTTATTAGAAACTAAATGGTTGTTTGAATACATATAAATTTTGTCATATTCAATACATAAATCGTAGGAAAGTTAACTAAATGAAATCTTGAACTAGAATAAGTTTATCGATCAAAATGGACATCATCAAAATAATCGAACATGAGACATTTTTCTTTTTATAATACTGACATCAGGTTTTGTTCACTTAAGGCTTTACAGATAATTTTAAACTCATCAAATAACTGTGATGAAATAAATTGCTTTGTGTTAATCGATTCACATTTTTCTGGATCTTATTATTATTAATACTAATCTAATATTTCTTACACTGTGGAAGTAAATTTGCAATTTTAAAAACCGATCTAAAATCATTTGAATACTAAATATATTTTTTTTAATCTTAACGAATTAATTAAATTAACAAAAATTTTAAATTGTAAATAAATCTTTTTCAGATGCTCAGCTTGTGACGCAGCTCTATCGTCGTGGTATTTTGAAAAAGATGGCCTTCTTTTTTGCAAAAATGATTACTGGACAGCCTACGGAGAAGCCTGCCAAGGTTGCGGCCAAGTTATCACCGGACCAGTCATGCTGGCGGGTGATCACAAATTTCATCCAGAATGTTTTACTTGCAACTTCTGCAGTTCATTTATTGGCGACGGCGAGAGCTACGCCTTGGTGGAGAGGTCCAAACTGTACTGCGGTATTTGTTACAAAAAGCAAATGCAACCGATTAACCGAACCACTAATTATCCGTTCGTGCGAAAGCCGCACAGCATAAGGCTGGTTGAAATTCCGCCCAACACAAGCGTTCCTGAAAAACAGAGAGGAATTAGACTCACCTTAGACGCAACACCAGCTGCACAAAACTGCGGTGGAGCGCTACTTCGAATATCAGAGTAAGAACTTTTCGAATACATTGAGAAAATTGAACTATTATTTTATTAATATATTATTAATTTTAATATATTAATAATATTAACAAAAAGAGACATCCAATGCAGATTAATTCACATTGTTTTAACTGCTTCCTGTAATAAAGAGAGTGGAAGTTTAAACTGGATAGACTTGTGTTGAGAAAAATTTGTTTAAAGAATATAGAAATTTTTTTTCAATAAAAGTTATTTAAAGTTAAAAATTCACATATTTTAATTTTAAATATTTTTAAATAAGAATTATTTTAACTGTAAAAACCCTTTTAAATAATTATTTATTATAATATTAACAATTGTTTAACAATTGTAAGTAAAATGGAAACCTGTTTTTGTTTAAAAAAATAAAAATATATTCTTTGATTAACGTAACTTGCTATTCATAGTTTATATTAAATAGTTTTTTATTCTTGAAAAGTAGTTGAGTTAATAAATGTTGTTAATAAATTTTTATTTAAATATTTGTTATAGAAATATCTTTTTCATATTCTTTAAATGATTTTCAGTATTTTCAATAAATAAACTAGAGGAAAATGAAAGAATAGCACCTAAAATTTCATTAAAATTCTTAATTATTATAATTTTAAGAATAGATTGTTGTTGTTAATTTAAAGAATATACGTTTTAAAGTTATAATAATTTGAAATGAATTAAATTTTCTGAGTAACTCATTTTTTACTAATCAAATATTATCATACATTTCAAAGATACCTATTATATTATAAAGGAAATTGTTATCGGGAAATGAAATTGAGATTATACTTTTAATTTACAAATTTAGTCAAAAAGAGCTATTAATTACTTACAAAATTTATTTATAACAATGTAATTTATACTTCAATTTGTGAGAAAAATTAGTGTTTGTTATTTTTTTAATATATTCTTTTTCCTTCATTTTGCTATTTTGTTATTATTCAGATTCTTTAAAATTACTTTACCTTTGATAATGTTTAATAACTCTAAACTAAAATACAGGTTAATAAGAAATGTTCGTGGAAAGATCTGTAAGCTGGTGGCCTCTATGATGGAGGTTCTGTTTAGGCTATGCTGCCACTTCTCTAATCATAGGTATAAGAAAAATAGCAAATTTTGTAATAGCAAAGATGTATTTTTATAGTGACTTATACTTTTCTTCGATTTTACACATTTTTTGGATTCTTTTCATTTTTGATGTTGGTTTCTTTTTATTTTTAAATAAATATATAAGGTTGGCAGTCTTTCATGGCACTTTGTGATAAGTCGACTTTTTGATTTCAAATTTATCTTACATTCCAACCCTGTAAAGTGTTTAAAGCATGCATAGTTACATTATTATAAATATTTTAGATATAAATTATACTTTTTTAAAACAAACAAATGCATGAATAATGTTAAAATTATTAAATTAAGCTATATTTGCTTTAATAAAAAAATTAGCACATATTAAAAGAATTAACAATAACAGCTAACTAAAAATTAATAATATTCTTTTCCATTTATGAGTTTATAAATTTAATCTGTTATAATTGTAATTTATAATTGCATCAACACCACTGCAGTCCACTTTAAAGCGCATCACTTAGTTATATGACACTAGATAGAAAAAAAAAGTTTGTAGAACGATTTCGAATGTAGATTTTTGCATGAATTATACAATGAATAAAGTGCGCACTAGTAAATAAGATTTCACTCAGATTTTTAAAGTACAATCTTTGGATAATTATATTGATGTTTTTAAAAATGACATTAACATTTCAGATTAAATATGTCTACCGATCTGATGTCTTTACATATTGGAGACAGAATATTAGAAGTCAATGGAACACCTGTTAAGGATCAACCGGTGGAAAATATTGAAAATCTTATACGGCATTCGGACACAGTTTTACAGGTAAAAAAAAACAAAATATTTTTTGTTGAATTCCTTTTGTTATGTGTTTTTTTTAAATATAAAATCACACACAGATTTGTTAAACTTTTGCAAAAAGGTATTAAAAAACTAATTTTATGAGGAGCAATATTATATTTAGAGTCTTAAAGTATACGGCCGTGAGTTTTAAAATTATGTCCAATTCGAATAATTACGTGTAGAGACTGTTATAATTTGTAAACTAAGCTGTCACGACAGTAACCTACGTTTAACAACGTTATTCAGTGGCGTACGATTAACTAAAAGAATTTTAGATTTGCTGTACAAAAAGGAGAGGTAAAAAGCTAGTTACTTGTTAAACTTTTTTTTATTTTTCAAACAAAGTACCATTTTAATTTGTCTCATTTTTTGCTTGTTACATTTTTTATGCCACACTTACATATGGTGCGGCCGGGTTTAAAAATCAATGTATTAAAGAAATGATGCATAAAATAAATAGCTTTCTGTGCATTTTCAACATTGTAACGTGTGCAGCTCTCAATAATCAATTTTAACATTTATTTTATGAAATTTCATACGCCGTCACGATCGTTACAATCTTTTATAATATATACCAGATTATTCACAAATACATTATAAAATGAAATTATAATTTCTGTTTGATTAAAACCATCTAAAAATTATTGTTTTTAATTTAAAAAACAAGAACATTAATTTTTTATGTGAAATCTGTAAGTTAAGAAGGCTAATTTTTTCATTTCTAAAAATAAAAAGTACAATCTTCAAGAAATAATTATTTTAAGTCACGCACATCAAATTATTTAGTGTTCTACATTTTTTTCATACAATTCTTATAGCAAAAAACATTAATTATCTCATTACAATGATGTGCTTTAAGTTATTTTTTTTTTTCAAAACCAAAAATTAAAGGTTTTGAAGAATCGCCCATATTTCTAGAGCTTCTTATTCATGTAAAATAAATCTATATTTTATTACATATTAACATTAATTTTTCAATTTGAACTTGACAGCTAAGAATTTTTTAATGGCTAATCTTTAAACTTAAAAAATTGTAACAAGAAAATCTGCATTACCGACTCTTAGTAATTATAATGTGTACGTACAGTTGATGTCAAAAACGTTGAATGTTGATTGTTTGTTAATATTCACTTAAAATTGTTTCCTTTGAAATAATCAAACTTTTGTTGTAAGTTTAATAAATAGAAGTAGAATGATAATTTTTGTTAATTTGCAATACAGAAAAATGTCATTGTTTTTCAAATATTACGTTTTAATTAAATTGTTTATAGGTTAAAATCAAATAATATAAGATTGAACTGTCATAAAAAAAATTCTAATTTGTGTTATAAGTTTTTTTAGTCTTTTCACAAAGTGAAAATCATATTTTGGACAGTTTGTGAAAAAGACTTATGCATTCTGTGAAAATTTGTACTAGTCACTTTATAAGTTTTCTTTTATTAACATTAGATAACAGTTGTATATTTTTTACTAGAGAATAGCATAAAAAAATTATAGTACACAGAAATACCTATTTATATTTCAGTTAACCATTGAACATGACCCCGACTCTCTATCTCGGAGATCAACTTTTGCCAACACGCCATCTGCAGTTATAACCCGTAGTTTAAGTCCAAAATCAAGTCCAGATAACAGAGAACGACTTTTTAAGAGGAGGGATGTTGGCTGCGTATCTGGGACAAGAAGTCGTCAGTTAAGAAAGACTAAGGATCCTTCACATAAGGAACGAAGCAGTTCAATGTCACGATTGCTTGACGGGTAATTATCCGGTTAAAAAAATAAAAAAAGAAATAAATAAAAAAAAATAAATAAAAAAATTATCCATATCAATTTTAGGGCATCACCGACAACTCCAGCCTGTGATTTGAGTCGCACTCGATCTTTTCGTGTGGAGCCAAAAAATCAAAGAATTTTCCGAGCGAGTGATCTTGTAAAAGGGGAGTTGCTTGGCAAAGGTTTCTTCGGCCAAGTTTATAAGGTTACTCATCGTGATACAAATGAAGTTATGGTGCTGAAGGAATTGTACAGAGTCGATGAAGAAGCGCAAAAAAATTTTTTGAAAGAAGTAAATTTTACTTGTTTTTTATATCTTTGAAGTAGTCCTAAAGTCGCAAGATTTATTCGATAGATCAAAATTATTTTTAAATTTTTCTCTTAATGTACATATTTTTTTATACGGGTCGACAAGTAATTATTTTAGCGGGTTATTTAGATTTGAAAATGTATGAAATATACGAAAAAATATCATATGAGGAATCTCGTGTTTCTCAATTTTTATAATATTTTTAGCAAAACAATTGATTAAATAAAATTTTGTTATTAAATTCAAATATCAAAGAATAATTGTACATTCTTTGTTAGCGATGAGCTATTTAAAATTATAAAAAGATTGACTACAGTGAAATTACAAATAACTTTTGTTTCGGGACACAACTTTTATAAAACATCCTTTTATATTATTTACATTATATACGGATAGGGCGAATAGCAAGTGTCTTTTATTAATTAATTAATTAATTATTTAATCTCTATGCAAAAATAAAAAAAATTGACTAAAGTTTGAAAATCACATGTCGCATTCGAAATTTGATATTTCTAACAAATAGTTGAAACACTAAAAAACTATTTAAATGTATTTTGATCATATTTATGTTTTACATAAAGAATTTTAAATTTCACTAATGCTTTAGAAAAATTTACCCTTTTAATTAAGTTCTTTTTAAAAACTCAGAATAGCGAATTTTCTATTCTAAATAAAATCACTATTCCACTTACTATTTAGTCTAGTTTGCGCCTATAGGAAAGCTTCACCCAATAAAAACACAAATTTATTTGTTAAAAAAAATGTTATTTTCAGGTTGCTGTTCTTCGATCGCTGCATCACAACAACGTTCTAAGATTTATAGGCGTACTTTATAAGGATAAGAAGCTTCATTTAGTAACGGAATACATATCTGGTGGCACGTTGCGCGCCTTACTTCACGACACAAGTGAGCCACTTCCCTGGGAGCAGCGTACCTCGTTCGCCAAAGACATTGCCGCGGGCATGGCCTACCTGCACTCCATGAACATTATCCACCGAGATCTCAACTCACACAACTGTCTCGTGCGAGAGGACAAGACTGTCGTCGTCGCGGACTTCGGTCTCGCGCGCATCATTCAAAACGGCAACAACTCGCCTGACAGTCACAAGTACACCCGTCGCTCGAGCGGCGAGATGCGTGCCTCAAAAAAAGAGCGCAAAAAGCGCTACACCGTCGTTGGCAATCCCTACTGGATGGCTCCGGAGATGATGAAGGGCAACAAGTACGACGAAAAGGTGGACATCTTCAGCTTCGGCATAGTCGTCTGCGAGATCATCGGTCGTGTTCAAGCCGACCCTGACTATCTGCCCCGCTCGTCCGACTTCGGACTCAACAAGAAGGTGTTCAAAGAAAAATTCTGCTCCACTTGTCCGGAGACCTTTTATACTATCGCATTTCTCTGCTGTGATTTGAATCCCGACAAAAGGCCACCCTTCGAGGTCATCGAGGTCTGGCTCGAGGGTCTGGCGATGCATCTGTCGGTGGGGGCGCCACTGCCGTCCGACTTAGACTTTGATATCAAACATTATACCGGACCCAGTCCAAGCTCCAGCGAGTCTACCACGCCAGATGCACCGATGCCCCTTCGACCAATCAGGGAAGGCCATGTGGACAAAAAGAGGGGGTGCGAGGACAGCACGTTGGAACGAGAAGACGACAATAGTAACAATAGTTCTGTAGATAAAATGAAATATGTTGGGGAAATTGATGACTTGGGTGTGGTCTTGAATGAGAGCAAATTTTCTTACAAAATAAGCCAAAAAGAAGAGGCGCCATCCAAGCTGGGCTCTTATTTGCGACAGTTTAGCAAGTCGATAACACCGGACAAGGAGAGCAAACCGAAGAATGGTTCTTGTTTGAGGAGAACCAAAATTTCGCCGACAAAAGAGACAACGAAGAGTGCATTTTTGGATGAGGGCGACACTGTAGATAGGTCTGAGTCTGAAAAGAAAAATGTGAGGAGAAAGAAGAACCGCAAAGCGGGAAAAAAGAGCCGGTCGTTTGACAAGTACGATTTGTTTGAGGACAACAATTTTCAGTGGGACAGCGCCACCGCTGGAGAGGAAAAGAAAAGTGCATGCAAGGAAATGAATTTAAGCTCCTGCGTGCTTTGCAACGATGACGTCATCGACCCGGGAACTTCGGAGGAAAAGTCGGAGTTCATTGTGGAGGGCAGATTTGATATCATTGAGAATGCGGATTCCTCGAGGGAGGAAGAATTTTGCAGGGACTTGTGTCGACAGGACAGCTTTAGCTCGGATAGTGCTGTGGGCACGATGAAGAGCGACTTTTTTTCGGACATGGATTTCGCGAAATTGAGGGACTCGAAGGACGTGGACTTGTACTGCGCGTCTCAAGAGTGCCAGGTCACAAATAAGACTGCAAACAGGTCCGCGTCGCCGATCGAGAGCACTGCACTGTAAAAGTCGAGGACGAATGGTGTTCTATATCGTTGATTGTCGACAGTTTTCGAGTACTTTTGTGATAATTCATTTGATTTGATTTCATTTTAAACATTTTTTTTCTTTATACAAGGAATATAAAGGATTGTTAAATTTTGTGATAATTTAACTGCATTCAAAAGCTTATATTCATTTGTTGATAAAAAAGATCGTTAATTAATATTATTAATATATTTATTACGTATATTTATTTATGTATTTATTATTGATTAAGGCGTAAATTTCATTCAATCATATGGAACGCCATTTCAGTGTTGAACTGATTGGATTGAGTCAAGCATAATAATCAATAATCAAATAGAACGAAACTAAAGCAGCAATTTTGAAAGCATAGTCAGATTAGGTAATCACTGAACGACGGGACCAGGGTCATGATTAGGGAATTTGAAATGCCAGAAGAGTTTGAGTTTGTGATTGTCAGTATTAATGTTCAATTATTATATTTGTTGAAAGTTTCAACACAACAAAAATACATTCCTACACTTTTATAATTTTTAACATCAAAAGAAAAAAAAGTTTCATTCCAAATTTGTATGTTGAACGCAGATCATTAAGATTAAATATGTATAGTGGCTAGAATTTTTGCACGTGCTTCCCTCGGTGTTAAAACACAAGAAGAAATAATAGTTGATGAGGTCTGCAAAAAAGTGATACAAAATAAATAATAATAATAAAAAAAGAAAAACAAAATGCAGTAGTAGCTTGAATAAATTTTTGGAACAAAGCACATCGGGTGAATATTTAAATACAAGATACAGAACAAGTATTTTGTATATATAATTTCGTAAAATAACGAGCATTCCATATTTTTCACCGTGTAAAATATATTTATTTGTATAATATATATTTTATTAACGATGTGGTTAACAATAATAATTAACATAACGATAACACTTGCAGTATTGATTGTATAAAGCAATTTGAAAAGCGTTAGTCTGGATAGCAATGAAAAACATTTGTTTTAATTTTTACGAACGATAACTTAAAAAAATGGCTCGTTCATAAAGTCTGTAGTCTTGAAACTAAACCAGAAAATTCACTCATTATAGTCGCGCAATAAGAACAGTTCGAAGAAAGAATTTTGTATATATATTTTATTATTCGACTATAATTTTTGGATGTAAAACAAAGTTCGATACTCGATAATTACAGTATAGTATCCAACTGAACTTTGAAAATTTATAAATATATATATATATATATACAAATGTTGTGATCTTTTTGTATAATTGGTCATCATAAGAAATGACTTGTGTGGTTGCGAAATCATTTTTGTGCAGCATAAATGTTCATTTTACAAAAAATACTCATTTTTTGCAAAATGACTAATTGTGTGAAAAGTTTATGACATATAATGCTGTCCAATTATAATCGTGCATAGAATGCACTTGAACGGCCTTCATTTACACAATATCAGATGCAATAATGTAACAAAAGTTAAAGTAAATTATCGTTTGTCATAAAAGCCAAATTAATAATGAAAAAAAAGTCATTGCCACTTTTCTGACAATTAATATAGTCGATTGTTAAGTGAACAAATTTTTCTTCGCGATTATATCAACAATGCTTTAATGATCTCGTACTAAATTGTAATTATCAGTTTATTTTGCTGCATACAATTAGACGAGGTATATTCATAAAGTTTTATATATTCTTTATAAATAGTTTAAAAGATAAACAAATTGAAAGGACCTATAAATCAATCAATTTGTACAAAGTTATATTATTTGTATATACAAATAAACGCAGTAGATATTTTATAATTTGTTATGTTCGAAATTTAAATTGCATACTTATAACTCTAGTAATTTTTTCATATTCGTTTGTTAATTACTGATTGTAGATTGATTCAAATTTATAATACACTGAATGGGAATCACACTTGTACATATAAAAGTATTACTTTCAATGCTGTCTGCTTTAAAACTCCAATGAAACACAATTTATTAAAAATATAAATAAAGTATAATGTAATTTCAAAGCTACAAAAAGAGTTTAGAAAACATTGCTTTATTATTTGTGATTCAAACTGCAGGTTTTTTTTTAATATTTTTATTTTTTATTAGCAGATAACGTTGTAAAAGTATATATTATTTTTACAAAAGAATTGTGCGTTCCCAGCACACAATATATGTTTTATACCATGTTACACTGACAAAGAGATGATATAACAACGAATCAATGATACGTTGAAACACACAGTTTCCTATGGTTATTAAACCAAACTTCGTTGTATTTGTGAAATTTTGCAACTACACGTTTAATCTTAAAAATGTTTTTACAAGGCGTTGGCATTATCTACGATGGTTAAAATTTGTAACGAAAGCATAAAAGCAAAGTAAACTTTTATTAAATTTTTATTTTAAATTTTGTTACCAGTTTTAGCCACGTTGAGGTCACTAATTCTTTGATATTTTTTTGTTTGATTTTATACAACGAGTTTTATGAAACTTTTGGTTCCTTCTTTTAAATTAAAGTAAAATTGATTAAAAATATAAAGCATGTTTTAAATATAAATTTTGTTGAAAAAGTTGTCAAAAATACCAAATATTTAATTCAAATATTGCAAGATACGCGAAAAGTATCTAATTATTTAACAAAACGCAAATTATTATCGTACAAAAAATGCACTTTATGCTGTTGTAGGGTATGAATTATACTAAATAATTACATTTACGCATGATGGATTCGGTGTGAATATCACCAAAACCTGTTATATGAGTATTTAAATATTAAAAAATTAATGTCAACCTTCTGAAGTAAAATTTCCATATTTTCATTTCACTCGCATCGGAATTTCTTTAAATGTAGTTTTATATAAATTAATTTCCGAGGTACTAATAGTTAACTTATATCTTGAAGCTAATATAAAAATATAATTTTACACTGAATCCTTCAAATAACAGTAGACTATACATAAATAAAAAGTGTATCATGTAGTGAATGAATCAGTTTCTGTAACTATTGTATTGAATTATTATATTTTTTATAGTTAATTCATATATAATAAAGTGCTGTTGCATTTTTTATTGTGTATTGTGCAATTATTAAAACAACCCTTCTTCTCAGTAAGTCAAACTTTTTCCCAAGGAAATAAAATTATTCGTAAGTATTTTGAAATTTAAAAAAACAAAAAAAAAATAAAAGTTTTATTTTGTAATTTTTTTTTGTTAAAATTTATAATTCTCAATGAAAATTATAACTACATTCTAATTAATTGTGCCATATTTAGAGTTATTTTTTCCTTTATATGTTCAAAGATGACGAGACAAATGACTTGTTTCAGTAAATTTTTCTTCGCACTTTACATTCGTAAAGCCTAGAACCAGTATGTATTCGAGTATGTGCTACCAAAGTATTTTTGTGTGTAAATGTATAGCTCTGCAAACTTGATCTTAGTGAAAATGTTTTTTCGTAGTGTTCACATATATATGGTTACTCGCCAGTGTGAATTCGAATGTGTCTGCGTAAACTACTCTGTTCCCATTAAATGATGTTTCGCAGTGTATACATTTGTACAGTTTAATACCAGTATATATACGAGTATGGTTGACCAAACCATTTTTTTTGGTAAATGATTTTCCGCACTGTTTACATTTGTAGGATTTATTGCCAGCATGTGTACAAAGATGTATGGTTAGGTAACTGTTTTGTGTATATGTGGCTCCACATTGCTTACATACGAAGGGTCTTTCACTAATTTGTATACGCAAATGAAAATTCATAGCTGACACTCGAGTGAATTCTTCACTACAATATTTACATCTGAAGAGTTTTTCGCTAGTATGTAAACGGAAATGAATACGAAATTCTGGTTTTATTTAAATATTTTGTCGCATTTTCCACATTTAAAGCGATCTTCGTGTGCAATAATGTATTTTTCAATGGCATTGTTCTGCATTTTATACACTCTCCTTAAAAACTGTTCCTTAAAAACCTTAAAAACAATTTTACCTGTTTCTTTCTTAGTTGAAATTTAGAGAGAAAATTTCGTTTTTATCATTCTCTAAGCCAAATCGAGCTGTTTTACTCCCTCGTTTCAGCCGACATTCTTTAACTCCATGTAAGAATGGAAAACAACAATTTGTTTAATTTTTAAATCTACATGCATACTCGCCAAAAACTATATTTTATATGTGTTTCTGTAGAAAATGTAGATATGGGTAAAAATTTCTGAAGTGGGCCCCTCAAAAATAAATATGTAATGGAATTCTAAACTTTTGTAATGATTCGATAGTATATGATGAAGTATTACAATCCCCAATTTTTTTAAAAAATATTACTTCATTAAAAGTTATCAACAAATGTTGTTTTTGGTACTTTTTTTGTGAAAAAATCATAACTATAGATAGATATTATGAATTATTTTTAAAATTTGGACATAACTGGGAAAACTGCGAACTTTAATATTGAAAATAAAAAAATTAATATATGTATTTTTTATTTAAAAAAAAATTATGTTTTTATATACAATTTCATTTTTTTCAGTGTTCTTAATTTTTTTACTTTCAGAGTTAAAATTTGTTTACAAAATGTATTGATTGTGTATTTATTAAATATTAACGCAATGTTGAAAGAAAATTCTCTGCCTCTCTCTTATTTTTAGTGATATTTTAAATTATTTGATTGTTTTAATTAATTTTAAAATAACAGCCATGTACCAGTGTTGAAAATAGAGGAGAATTTTCTAAACTAAAAAACAACGAAAAATATAAAAAATTACGAAAGTAGTTTCAAAAGTACGATAATTTTTCGCACTTTTGACACTATTCGCGTAATTTATTATATTTTTCGTTGTTTTTTAGTTTATAAAATTCTCCTCTATTTTCAACACCGGTACATGGCTGTTATTTTAAAATTAATTAAAACAATCAAATAATTTAAAATATCACTACAAATAAGAGAGAGACAGAGAATTTCCTTTTCCGTATCACCTTAGGATATTTAAACAAAAACATGGTAACCTCATTTGGGTCAAAAATGCCACCATTTTTTATAAAGCGCTGCAAGCCCTTGTGTTTTATATATCATTTGTGAAAATGCCTCGTGCAAAATTCTGTTGCAATCCATTGAATCGTAAAAGTCTTAAACTTATGAAAAAACACACTTTTTAGCACTTATTAAAACATGTAATAAGAACTTTTTATAATAAATCAAGAAAAATTATCTATTTACACAAAAAAATATAAGGTAAAAAACAAAGTCAATTTATCAAATAATTTAATAGATTTTCCTTTTGAAATTAAGTTTTGATTCATTTCAGTATTTCATTTAATCCAATTCAATATAAAAAAATCAATGAAACGAGAGAAGTTGGCTACAGGTCATCGCTTAAAACTAAATCTGATTGGTTGACTTATTTCGACAGTTTGAATTTTGAATTTTTTGTTTTGACATTGTATAATTTTGAGCTTTGGCATTTAACACTAGAAGTACCGGAATTCGCGTATAATTAGAAGTACCGACGACGTAAATTTGGCGCATCGGTGGTTATTCTATATTATAATTATATATAAACATTTTTGACCTAAGTTATATTTCAAATGAGTTTAATAAATGATATTAATAAATTGTATCATTAACAATTAAAAAATTGTACATATATTTTGTTATTTTTTTAATACAATTAAGGATCTACTTTTTTAACTTAAAATATGATTTTTTTTTTGAGTAAATTGAATAAACATACTTTAACAATTATTATACACGTCATTCTAATAAAACAGGGTTGTTGCGCTTTTGAAATTATCAAATTCCCTGACTTTTCCCGGGTTTCCAGACAAAAAAAAATAATTCCAGGTCATTTTCCTAATTTTCAAGAACAATATTATTGATAAATAAAATAAGGTTTTAATTTTTGTTTTTTATTTATGACAATATAAACTACAATATAATTTATAAAATATATTTTTGCACAAGTAACTTTGTAGCCATATAAAAATTTTTCAGTTACATTACAAAAAATGTTTTGTAGATATTTTTATTCAATTATATAAAATAAATTTAGTATATAATATAATAAACGATTTAAAATGAATATTAATTTTCTGTCTAATAATAATAAAAATTTAACAAAAAAATACTTATATATGTATGCACTACTTATGCACGACTGAGAGTATACGAATTTCTTCATCTAAGAGGGCGCTTTCAGTATGAATTCTTCTTTTCTTTTCTCTCAGTTCAGACAACTTATCTTTCGTTTTTCTTTTCTCCGCTTCTCTTCGTTTTGCTTCGCCATCTTCTTTCTTTTTCTGGTCAAGTTCATCTCGATATCTACCACGAGAATTTTTAACATACTGTAGCATACTATTGGTTATTGGAACGTTTTCTATCCCTCCTTCATAATGAATTCCGTCCCAAATTTGTCTCTGGGCCACTAAGGATTTTTCTTGCATGTTCTCAATGAGGCATTCTTTATTCACTGAAAATCCGCGCTCCACATCTGCTTGCCCATGAGAAATTACAAATATAATTTTCAAAAATGACATCAAATCGGGTGAACCGTTATAATAGGAAATAACCCGCTTCCAAAAACTGTCGAGTCTTTCTTCCCTAGAGTAATTCTTCAGTATTTCATCCATTCCTGGCTTATTACATAAAACTCGAAATTCTTTTTCAATTTTGTCACCAGAAAAGCCGACTAAAAGTCCCTTGTTTATCAAATAACCTATGCACGATGACAGGCGTCGCATCGCAGTTACTATGCTATTATTTATAATGTGCGGATCACAAAAAGTGAAGTACTTCAATTCTTTATAAGCTAAAGGAGACTTCGTTTTTATGTGCTGACAAAATTTGACTAAAGCTGCTAAGCAATTTTCCCTGAATGATGCAACCATTTTCTCGTTCAACCCTGTTGAATTCCGAATAGCTGCACGAGTCAGGTGACCAATTTTTATGTATTTTGCACTTAAAAGATTGTCTTTTTTTGAAACATCGATTTCTAAGACTGACGTAGCTTTTTTTAGCAAATCTCTAATAACAAAACGATCCATTACGAAAAATACTAATTCTGTTAAGTCAGTGTATAAGAAAGGGACCATAGGCTTGTCTGCTTGAAAAGCTTTAAGGAGAGGTTCCACTTCTAAAGCTAAGGTTTGCAAAAAAGCTAATTTTGCACTTAATAAAGGCTCATCTAGAGCTGTGACCATTGTTTGATAAGAATTTTTTTGCGGCTCAATGTTTTCTTTTTTGGCTTCTTTAATATATGTTTTTAATGATGGTATTATTTCAATCGCACGTTCAGCTACAGCAGAGTTGTGAAGCCATCGAACTGAACAAAATTTAAGAGGAAATTTCGTTGTTTTAGCAAGTCTTATATAATCAGCTCTACGAGCAGGAACATTTTTAAAAAGATAATAAATAGCTCTCAAAAAAGAAGTTATATTCCAACCAGTGGCTAGAATCGAAAGTTTAAAGGAATTATTCAAGACGTGCAATCCACATGTACCAATATCGATCAAGTTGTGGTGAGTTTCAATTTCCATTTCTGTTTTAAAAAGTCGATAAAATTTGTGATTCACGTTTGGCCCGTCCATAGAAATTTGAATCAAACTATTTAACTCAAGAGTTCGCACCTCCGATTGAAAAGCTCGCAAAAGATCGATTGCAGTTGTGTGGCCCAAAAATGTAGAACCTAGATACTTGCAAGCGACTTCATTTTTAGATTTACTCCAATATCTAATATGTAAATCCATTTGACTTTTTTGGCTGACTTTATTTAAACTTTCATCGAATGAAATACTGAATGGGCAATCAGTAGAAATGTCGCTTAATAACTGATGATGAAAATATGGACCTAACCCGTAAGTGATAACATAAGCCATTTTTGATCGTTTGAGAGCCATTGATTGCGAAATATTGCTGTCCGGGAACATAAGTTTGAAGATTTCGGTGCACGCTCCTGCTGCAGAAAGTGACAAATGATATTGAACAGTCTGAAGACACCAAAGAATTTCTGCTCTTAAAATATTCGATTTTTCCAGGAAATTCATCATTACACTCGTAGTTTTGGCATTTGAAGAAGAAGGTTTCGACGAGTTAGTGGCAACTGTATTATCAATTACCAAAGTTTCTCGTCCTGTTGATTGGCTGGTAGATTCTATAAAAATTTCAAGGTTTAAATTAGAAAATTAACAAAATTGATTAGAACTTCTACGGTAGGTATTATAAAATAAATATTGTTTTCAAATAGTATTGAAAAAACCAGTTGAAAAATAATTCAAATGATTCAATTATAAAAATTTAAAAAACAGTTTAGAATTTTCGTTGAAAAATGTCCTTTTTTTACTTACTTAAATGTGTAGAACTGGCCGATTTAACTAAAAAAGTGTTCATATTTAGTAATTTCATCGTTTCCTTGTGTTTTCTACTCTTCATGTGACTCGTTAGTGCCTGGCGACCCATGTTACTCAAAGAAAATATTTTATCACATTTGCGACAATGGGCAGAAAACTTGTCATTTTTGGTTTCACTCAACCAGTCTTTGAATTCTACGTTTAACAGCCATGCCGAGTTGAAAGACGTTTTACTATGTTTGCGCATTTTAAATGTAAAACTGTAGACATTTTTATAAAAATAGTAATAAGATTTTCAATAAAATTATAATGGTAATAATTTAAGGGTGTTTTAGATGTTAAACATAAACATATATACTGGCACATGAACATTAATTAAAGCTTTGAAAAATGATCTTAATTTATAGTTAACATTTTTTTTAATTTTAACATTTTTTCTTTTTTTGAAAAACATAAAATTTATTTTAATTTTATATTAAATAAATACTTTATTCTCTAAACAAATACATCGATTTAAAATAAATTAGAAACATGTGATATACGACTATTGAATTCTTATACTTAGGTAAGGGTTGACATACATTAATATCTTGGTTTAACTTTTAAAACACCCGTAAATTGTATTGATAAAACTGATCAACTATTATTTTGAGTAGTATAATATTTTAATATTCATTATTGACAATTTAGTACGTACCTTTACTTTAATGTATTTATTTTATGTGTTAACAATCATAAATATTTGCAATATAACAATCATACAATACGTTTTTTCATAAATATATTTTTGGTTTTCTATTTATTCAATAATTTTTTTTTCGCGCACAGTATTGCTGAAAGTCTGGCTGAGAGACGTTAAGAAACTGCTTTTATTTTGTTTTTCGAAGAATGAAAGTTATTTGAAATCGTTTACTTTAGTGAGAAAAATCAAAACATTTCTCAGACATCAGGTTATACCATTATATCAATAATATGTATTTTAAATATATACATGTATAATATACATGTAAATGAATTTATTAAAAACATTATTAAAAACTTATTATTAACAACTTTTTATTAATAATTAACAAATTATTAAATTAGATTTGAAAATTAACTTGAAAGTTTTTTTTTAATTTTTTCAAAAATTTTTGCCATATTCACAAATGTTCTTGAACTTAACTTGAACAATTCCAGGCAATTTAGGCGGATTCCCTGAGTTTTTCAGGTTTCAAGGTGCACACAATTTATTCACTGACTTTTCCCGGTTTTCCCGGTTTTCCAAGTGCGCAACAACCATGTACTAGCATTAATCGATATTTTTATTTTAAATAAAAAAATATATATAATATTATACATATAAATTAAGTATTAAAAGATAATTTATTTAAAAAATCGTATAACAAATACAGCACACGAATTCATTT
>JABFPM010001805.1:0-18656 GCA_022817325.1 Idris sp. 1 HC-2018
TAAGGCTCTAAGTTTTCTCCAAGATCAGTGTCAGAATTATATGTAAGTTGGAGCGTGAACTCAAGATAAAGATTAACTTCAAAACTTTGATGTCGAATTTATTATCAATTCTCCGAGAGAGTTGAGAATAACAAACTGATTGGAAATTGGAAATCAGTTGTTATAAAAAGTAATGAGTTTTTTTTTGTTTTTTATATACATATTAATTGCATTCTGATCCGTAATTGCAGACCAAACAGCGGAAGTTGCGCAAGTTCAGTGAAAGACAATACCAGTTTGCCATCGGTTAATTCAGCTGGTGACAATGCAAATATACCCGGAACTTCAAGTAGAATTAATCACCGATCCTCGAATCCCGATGTCTTTTCTGGAAAAAGCAACGACGTCCGGGGAACTGTTCCCAATACCGCACGTACCACATCGTTCAAGGGTACCGGACGTGCGTTGGTGCATTACCCTAGTTAGTAATTTAGAATTAGTTGGCTGACATTGATTCCAACAGCTAAACATTGACAAACTCCAAACATTGCTGTGGATAAATATTTATTTGCATTAAGTTTATATAGCAAAACTTGTTTTACCACGAAAACAAATTTACTTCTTTTTTTTTCTTTTTATTGTAAGAAGATTTTGATCTGTAACTGGAGAGATGCTTTATGTGAAACTTTATTCTTTGTAAAATAGATTTTGGACCGCAAATTGTTTTTAGATAAAAGAAGTATCGACAAAGTTCTGTAACTTCCTTTTTTTAATGTAGACTCAGAAAGTAGAGGAAATGTAGCCAGTGCACAATCCCCGGCGAGAGTTTCAATGGATTCAACAATTCAGGCTACAGAATCTAATCAAGTGAATCAAGTGAAAGAAGAGACTGTAGAAGAAACAAATGAAGTTGTTGTTGAAACTACAACAGGAACAGTTGTTGCTGCTAATGGCAATGATGACATTACCAACAACAATAACGTTAACGAGGATGCGCAGCCAGGTAAAATTGTTCTCCATTGTAATTTAGATTAATTTAGATCTTGCTAAAGAAGATTTCGAAACGAAATTCCTGTGAAAAGAATTATTATTTTTCAAAATTCCTTTAACAAATCTTCAATTTTATCAAACTAAATTGTATAATTCTGCACAGCTGCTCAACGTCCTTCGACCTATGGAAGAGGCATGTCCTGGACAACTGAGACCCCAAAACCAACCTCCGAAATTCCAGCTTGGGCTACCAGCACTTGGCTAAATCAGGTAAAATATAAATTGCAAATCGTTTATAAAAGAAAATAAATAATGGGAAATACAAATAATATTTCGACCAGGATCTTGTAACCGAAGACTCTTGGTACCCGGCGGCTGGCAGTTTTGGTGGAAATAACGTCGATGAACCCAATCAGCAGGGCCTGTCGAAAAGCGGTCAAATCAGCATTCACATCTCAACATTTTGTTACGCGCTTGTTTTCGTACTCCTTTATGTTCTGTAAAAACTCACCGTTCTAATTTAATTAATGCAACAACATGTACATTAATAGAAAATTAGTCTCCACTTTAATATTGTGAATATTCGCGTTTATCTGTGAGCAAAATTGTACAAATTGTGAACTTTTTTTCTTTTATTAACTGATATCAAGTCCGGAATTTCAGAATATAAAAGAGTACATATCAAGAAATATATTAAACTGTATGATGATTTTCTGAAGATCCGGTCTACATATCAAAACTGCATCTATGGATAAAATATACATAAGTGTACCATACTAGTGTATTTATATTCTAGTTAAGATATAAAATAATAAACATGGATCTCCGTAAAAACTGTTTTTATTACGGACAACTGTTCCATTTTGTTTTTGTGTCACAAACTTCGATATACAGAAGTACCAGCTACATTTTAAAATCTTGCTCACTCTCGCTCTTTTTCTCTCTCTTTCTTTCTTTCCGCGTTGATTAATGTAAGCATATAAATACGAATTTATCCAGATCTAAGTTACAAATCTGCGAAATTATTTTAACGAACAAACTTTGTTTATTTAGGTTCTTTTGATTTTTATTATGTATATAACATGCGCAATTCAGAAACATCCATCCAGTTTTCCTTTTCTTTTTTTTATTCTTAATTATAATTAAATTTCTTATTGTTTCACAGTTATCCTTCTTTTCTTCTTATGCAGTATACACTTTATACAAAATATTCCGTTTGTTACAGAATTGTACAAATTAAGGAATCATATTTTATAAATTGAACGTATAATTTAATTGGTAATGAATTATGGAAGTCTTTTACTTTGGCAGTGATTAGTTATTTATCGATTGAAATGATATACAAGCAATTTTATTTCGATTGTAGATTCAAATGAATAAATTATACAAACTAAAATGGTATATTCAAAGTAAATTAATTATATATTTTTTATTCAAAGCAAAAAGAGACCTTGAACTTAAGAGTTTAACAACTATTTCTTTTATAAAGTTAACAAAAGTTATTAATATAATTTATTTTAGATTCAAGATCTTTTCGGAAAGAGAGAATTTTAGGATATTTACAGATGCTCATACACAATAATATGTACACAAAACTGCCTAATGCTGTACAAAAATGTACATTAATTTTGTAAAATTCAAAACGAATATTGAATATAACCATAGATTTACATAAAATACCTACATAAGTGTATAACAATAGTGTATAATTATATATGTATATGTTCTAAATCTTTAATTTTTTTCCCTTACTGTTATACAGAATCAATAATATTTTTATTCGTCGAAGAAAACAAAAGTTGGAAAATTGTATCCGCAAATGAAAAGGTATTTCAGCTCTTTCACAAAACTAGCGAGAAAAAAAGTACAAGTGCTGGTATACGCTCGATTAAATCAGCCAGAATTTATTTGAAGAAACCAAAATTTTTTACTTTGTTAAATAAAATTGATTTAGCGAGACGTTTACCAGTTCTAGCGATTCCTTTTTTCTCTGTACGGAAAACTTATTAAACTTATTTTATGTAATGGATGAAATATCTTTTTTTAGTCTTACAAAAGTTGGAAAAACAACTTTGGCGATAAATAAGAGTTTATAAATGTTCGTAACGAAATAGCATTTCGAAGTAAAACTTTTGTTTGTATTTCTATTTACATTATTTAACACTGAAATATGAACAAAATTAATTTAATACAATTATGTCTTGTGTTATATATTAAAATTACAACTCATAACATTTATATCGTTAATATATTCGCACATTTTTTTATTACATAATAATAACAATAGATAATTAACAAATATAAACATTTTTAATATTAAACTGTTACTTGAAAGTAGTCCGTTAATAAACAATATACTAAAATGTTAACATCGAGACTTACAAATGTATTACGTTTCATGCACAGGATTTCGTTAAGAAATATTAGTATATATATAGTATTTTGTTTTTAAATTATGTATGCGTAAGTTTAATTTTTGTCTTGGAAATTAATGTGGAAGAATTATTTTCTTTTAATTATGACACATTGTTTTTTGTTTTCCAAAGTAGATTACATCTTACAACTTTGTATTTTTTGGTTTCTCAACATCATATATGAGTATTGAGGTAATGTTTTAATCCATTAACGTCCAACTCTGTATAAAAGATTTTTTTTTCGCTGTCACCACTTTATAAACTAGAAAAGATAAAAGAACTGAAAGTAAACTGAAAAGAAAGCATAAACAACGAAGAAAAGATTTTAATATTAACTTACAAAAATTGAATATTATTTTTTGTTATAAAATTCATTTGATTTAATTGAATAACTTGTATAAAACAACTCTGAGGAGTAATCAAAATACATCGTACAAAATTATATTTATCTTTTCAGACTAACTATTTCTTTTTATTAAAATCAACTTTTACATTTCTGAATTAACAAAAAAGCTTCAAATACCATTAATTATTATTTTTTTCTAGACAAATTTGTAAAGTTATCAATAAAATAAAAGTAATCAATTTTGTTTGTTATCTGCATTATGTACAATGTTTCAGTAGTAAGTTATATTCACAGCAAGAAAAATGATGACAAATAATGACAAATCGAAGAAAGGGAACGAAAATAAACTAATCCAAAGACCCAGCGGTTCTTGTCAAGTCGTCGTCCTCAAAAGTGACCATTTTTTCGCGACTCCTGTGCGTGTCCTGCAGCCGATTTTGCAGCGTCGAGCTGAGCAACATCGGCGGAGGTCTCAGCACTGAGGACGGCGGGGGCGGGGGCGGCACCGCGATGTCCGTCACAGCGGCCAAATTGAACTCGCTGACGCTCCTCGGCACAAAGTATTCGAAGTGCAAGCCCGAGTCGTTGGGCGGGTGGTGCTGGTGTTGGTGCTGGTGCTGCGTCGGCGAGATGGCGCTGCGACGCAGCGACTGGCCCCGCTGGAAGTGGGAATTGCGACAGTCTGGGGGTTTTTTTCGGGGCAACGAGTGGTGCCCCGGCGAGAGTTTTAGTGTACTATTTGTCGTGTGCGACGCCAGGAGCTTTCCGGTGTCGGAGGCGCCCCTGGCTCCTTGCTGTCAGGACCCCGACACCACCGACATCGCGATCGCGTCCTCGTCCTGCTCTGAGATCCGCGAATCACTCGACCCGAGCATTTCGTCTGGCTCGGACTTGACACCGACGATACCTGCAAATTAAATATAAATATAAATGCAAATTAAATATTTAAAAATAAACATTAAATAGACAAAATGTTAAATTTAATTTATACAAATGTAAATTAAAAAGTAAATTATTTTACTTATTATAGTTATTCATTCAACAGATACATTCACTGAAGTAAAAAGTTGTAATTTAAATTTATTTTATCTAAATGAAGTAGACAATTAGTAAAACGTCAAAGATTTTTGTAATTAACAAGTGCGTGAAAAATAAAAATCGTTATTTTAATTGTTTGGTTTTGGTACACATTATTTTCGTACACAATTCGTGAAATACTGATAACTTTTTTTTGTTAAACTTTAATTAATTAAAAAAAAGCAGTCAATTTTTTTAACTTAATTAAAGAACCAATTAATTGTTATTCAAGGATTTGCCAATACTTTCATTTAGTTGATTTTTGGTAATGAATATTATATACTACAACAAACCCATTGAAATTGACATTTTGTAATAATACATTTACTGCTGTCTGTAGTAAGTTATTAAGGAACGTATCATGTGTCGAAATTCACTCGAGAAACTATGTTGGACTGTATTAGATTTCGTTTTATCTGCATAATGATATCATAACCAAATTGATTAATATAAGTTCATGCGTTTCTTAGAAATTCTTAATCATTTTAGGAAACTGTTTTAAAATTCTTTGGACTAATTAAAAAAGTTTGAGTAATCCTGCGCGCAGCTATTAAATATATCTGTTAAATGATCTTAAAGTATAATATAATTCACTCATTTTGATATAGATTTGATGCTTCTTCATTTTAAAAAATCGATGAAAATGACAATTTGTCAACTCATTAAAATGAGTGTAATTATGGAACATGATTTTCAACTCGTATAAAAAGTGGCCATTCAGTGCACAAATACACTTAATTTATTTGTTGTTATCTGCGTTTTAATATAAAATAATATAACACATATTTTAATCATAAAATGAAACCCTCGTTGCGAAGGAAACACGCTTGACAATAATTAATTTTGCAGTGTCAAATAAAATTTAATATGGATTATTAAATTCTTGAAAAAAACAATTGTTCCGGCTGAAAATGTTATAGACAAACATTTCTCAGCTTTTGAATTTCATTTACATTACATAGGATGATCCGACAATGAATTTTAAATTGAATTTGTCAAAGAAGGCAATATTCTGTGTTTCAGTCAAATATCATTTTAAAGTGCAATTCAAAGCTTTTGAGTAATTCATAATATCAGAGTAGCTGCAATTCTTTGAGTAAACATTAAACTAGTTTTATAAACTTGATGCATGAAATTTGGTTATCCAAGCGATATTAATACGCAGTTAATAATTTAGAATATTGCATGCACATTTTCGCAGCATATATATGAATAAATTGAGGCAAAAATACATATTAGAGTTACATACAAGATCACATTGTACGAACATTATCATTGCGAATATTTTAATTTAAACTGTGTAATATCGGACCAAATATTGAACGTTAATAAACAATGATAAAATATATTATTTTCTTGCGTAAAGAAAATTTAAATGATAATACTTGATCTAACACAAAATATTATATTAAACTCTACAACATTTGCTCTCGAAATGAATAAAAAAATTATAATCAAATTTGTTTTCAATGTTATAATAAATTTTAAAAACATAAATTATTCATAAGTTCGGCCAAAACATATTGAATAGAACAAAACATTATTACAATATATACATAAAAAGTTATGTTTATACTTCTGTATATATTAAAGATTACATATTGCAGAATTGAAAACGGATTAGAGATTTTATCAATATTGCAATATTTCAAAATTTAAACATATCGTATAACAAAGTGAATAAAAACTTTAAAATCAACATTTCCATTACATAAATATTATTTCCCTCGGAATAAATTAGATAAAATAGGTAATAGATAAAACTACTGAGATTATTTTGGTAAAAATTAAACACGTTACCAGAAATAATTATAAACAATTAAATTGATGTTAATGTTAATACCAAATTTACTATTTACTTGAAATACCATTTCGTCCTTCTGACATTATTCAAATTATTTATCTAACTTATTATTTATATAAATTAAACGTAAACCTTCTTTCTTATCTTCCAAAGAATACAATTTTGCACGTGAAGTCTTACAAACTTATTATAAAAGTTTCTTTCTTTTTTCTCAGTTTATAAACAACAACATTTCGCGCATTTTTATACTCTTTCTCTTTCTTTTTTTTGTTTGTTTAGATCCACCTGGATTACCTGGACCACCAATCTGGCCACTGACCGTCATTCCGGCCGACATGCCACACGATTTACCAAAAAGCCTCACAGCCCGTACCACTTCTTCTTGCACCAAGTTGAAGCACATGGCGATGAGACCCATTCCAACCAAAATGTAAAGTGCGCAGGCGCAGAGGCTCAGTTCTTCGAGGCTAAAGGTGTTGGCGGTGCGGCCGATCGGCACCAGGTCCCCGAAGCCAATTGTGCCCAGACTTGTGAAGCAAAAGTAGCCCCCCTCGAGCAGGCTCCAGCCCTCCAGACGATTGAATAAAACCGCTCCGCCGCAAATGTAGAGCAAAATTATTATCAGGCATAGAATAATTGGCACGCGAACGGTGTTGGCGAGGTCGTAAGCCTGAGACGAGCCGGAAGACAGAGACAAGGAGCAGGGATGAAAGTGCTTCTTTCTCCCGTTGGTTACGTCCTAAAACGACAATAATTTTTTTTCAAACAAATGGATTTCATTAAAATAAACAAAGTCAATGGCTATAAACAAACCAAAATAGGAGGGTATGTCTCCACAATTCCACCACTGGCTGTACGTTTAACTATATTTTTATTAATTATTTTTGAGTATATATTAATTAGTCTATTAACGTCGAAAGTTAATTTAATTATAATTTTCACATAAACGAAAATCAAATGTCATTATATATGTTTAGTTTGCCCCTGTCTTTTCTGTTTAGTTTATGTGCATAACGCAGAGAGACCATATGCCAACATATTGAATAAATAGTTTGTCATAAAATGAAGTCTCTTTTATTCAAAAAATCTAACAAAAAAAGGAACTTTAGCTAATTAATAAAACACGACATATAGATGTGATTGCTAGCAAAGTCAGTGTACAATATTAACAAAAATTATACCTGCAGAGCAGTGGTGGAACTAGTGGCGGCCTGCAAGAGTCCGTCGCTGGCGCAGTCGAGGAGGATGGCACTTCCGGTGCTTCTGGTGCCGAGGTCGTCGCAGGAGCTGTTCTTGGAATAAAATCCGCCCTTGCTCTCGACGTGGTTGTCGTAGCGATAATTCTTGCTTATGATACCGCTGACGGGCGGAGGCGGGGGCGGCGGTTGCTGCTTGCGGGCACAGTTGCGCGGCCGGCAAATACGTCCGTAAAGTCGACGAAAGCTGCGCGCCAGCACGTCCCCGACGGTACTCAGGTACACCAGCATTAAGGGGATGCCCGCCAACGCGTAAACTATCGTGATCAGGCGACCCCAAATTGTACGCGGAGCCACGCTACCGTATCCTGTAAACATTGGTCAGTAAACATTTCAGTAAATACTTTTCATTTTAAAAAACACATTTTAATTTGATTAATATTCATGCTACTTTGTAGGTAATATTGTGAGGATGTTTTTTGTTTTGTGACAATATTATTGATACCCACCAATAGTTGTAATTAAAGTTAACGAATACAGAAGACTGCTGCTGAAAGTCCAACGTCGCGTGTGCGAGCGACGTCGGGGTGTCAGTGGTTCGTAGATCGATGACGAAATGGGTCTCCTTAAGCCACGAACTAGGCTCTCTTGAAAATCGAGAACTTCTCGCGCCGCAAGACGCGTCCAGTTTTCTTTGTACAGTACGTTCAGGTCCTCAGTTAAACTCCAGAGTTTTTCCACAGTTCGCAAACGCAATTCTACGGTGGCGCTGTCCTCCTCGAAACCGCCGGTTCTAGATCCATCCACTTTTGATACAACTTCGGTGGGCGGCTCCTTAAGGAAAAAAAGAAAGTTCTTTTTTATCAATTAAAATAAACTTAATTTTCTGAAAACAATTATATACTTTCAAAGTTAGATTTTTAACTTTGTTTTATTTACATAATTATGTTTTATTAATAAACGTTTTAGGATTTCTTTATGCTACAGTTGTGTGCATCATAATTGAGCTGTGCAGTGGGTTATTATATTTCCTTTTGCAAAGTGGAATGTAAGCTGATATAAGCTTTCAATGATTTTCGTTAGATTGCAATGAAACTGATGAAAGCCCGTGTTGAGTTGTGCGAATCTACACTCAATTTTATAAAATGCATTTTCACTTCAATGGAATCACATGTAGTGCGTTCAAAAAGTTTTGAAATAGCCCGCAAAAAAAGTTAACCAAGAAAGAGAGTTTAATACTTTTGAGAGGTTTTAAATGCGAGGCGCCTTTTTTTTGTCCTGCTATTGTTTTACTTTTAAAATTGAAAAGTTTTGCCTTATCTCCTTCTTTTTTTCCCCCTGCCCAAGAAGTTGATTTTGGCGAGATTAAACAGTTTCATTTATATACACACACATAGAATAGTCTCTTCAGTTCAAATATTTTATTGCCATTGTGTTGCGCATTTTAACGAAATTGTTTTACAGAAAACATTAATTTGTTACGACTTAATTGTTCGAATGCGTTTTACTTTGATACAAAATATCTAAAGTATTAGGAAAACACGTTATCTTGTTTGAGCTTTATTGTTTTATCGGCACGATATTTGCGGTTTCCAACATTTATTTCGAAGCATAATAACACTTATACTCGAAACCTCAAAGGAACATTTTAAATCTCTTTCGTTAAAAGAAAGTAGATATTATATAATGGTCTTTAACAAAAATAATTTTAAAAACGATCCAAATCTAATCCGATTTCTTTAGTTGAAAAAACTTTTGCACTAAATAAAAGTTTATTAAATTCAATTAAGTATGTAGAAATAAAACAAAAGGAGATTACAGATAGCAATAAAAAGTTTCTAGTCTAAATAGAAGGTAAATAGCGCTCCATTTATCTTTTGAGTATAAACTCTGTGAAAAAGAGTAAAAATTGAAAAAAAAACATATTTTTCGTTGAACTCATCTCAAATTTTGTAGTTAATAGTTACTTTGGTGCGACTTTTATTTTGCTGAATTAGAGCATGTGAAGAGAGTATATATAAAAAGTTCTGTCACCTAAGTCTTTACGATCATAAAGAATTATGATCTTAAAATAGACAGAGACATAGATTAAAAGCTAACAAAATTACGAGGTAAAGTTTTTATTTTCTTTTTTTTTCTTTCTTTTTTAAGAAGTATTCGATAAAAAAATCTCTTTGAGGTCGGTTTTTCTCTTGAATATTTCAAGTAACACCGATAAAAGTCAGATTTTTTATATGATTATGGAAAATGTTCTAATTTAATTTTATTTTTAAAGAAAGAAATTTGTCTTTAATATTGTTGAATATCAAATTATATAAACTAGCTGAGAATCGAATGTTTGAAAATGAGAATTAAGTTCTCACTTGCGGTACTTGACAGTATTGTAAGCAAGAACTATTAAAGGGTAAGGGATAATTCGCTTTGAAGATACTATTTGACAACTTCTTGGGTTTCAAAAGGAGTGAAATGTTATTCAGTAACCTTAGTGTAATGTTCCTACAACTTTTCCGGACATGAATCCATTGCTAGGACATTGCAAAAGTTAATTACGTTACGTTAACGTCGTCAAGTTATATTACAGGCTACCAAATGGTCCTGATATTTCTGTTGAAAAAAGAAACAGTTTAAACTAACTTGCGAAACAATTAAGCTACAATTACTCTTCAACATGTTGAAACAATTTTTTTTCTTGTCTATAATATATGCAAGATTTTTTCATACGAACAAACACTTTAGCTTATCTACTCAAAAATGTTCCAGATTAGAATATTTAAGAACGCATTAGTTAAAGTGAACAAAGATATGCTAAAAAGGCGTCATTGTCGACAAGAATCAGCAGTTTATATATGAAAATGAAAATACTAAGAAGAAGAAAAAAGAAAGACAAAAAAGGAGTTTTAAAGTCAGATGGTTTTAGTGGAAGCCTCAAGTCGACATATTTTTCAAGGAAAACATTCGCAATATCGTATCGGCAGCAACTTTGCAGCGATACTGCAGATACTTTATTGTGAAAATCATAGTTGACTGAGTATAGAAATCCAAACATGTGCGAACTAAGGCTGTTATTGATGGAGTTCTCGGTAAGCGAAACTACTTTGTTGGAAAAGTAATTTGATATGGAAGCGACTCAGGGATCAGATTTTGGCGCTACATAATGCCAAAGAGTTTAACAGATAATGTATGCTTTGGTGAGGAAGAAAAAAAAAGCAAGATGGAGTTGATGGCCAAAAACCGATAGTTGATAATAAACTCGAACTCAATTTAATCGAGGGAATTCCAAGCATTAATCTCGGTAAGAATTTGTGAAATGTATCAGTAAAAAAAAAATCTTTTTTTTGGCTTTTATTTGTTCATTTGATAGCTTTTGTATGCCTGAACAAGTATGCAAAATAAATTTTTAAATTTTTATTTTACATTGACTTATAAACAATTAAAAACTAAACAACTCAGAAACAATTTGGAGAAACTTATCTTTTTTTATGTTAAATTTTATAGAATTAATTGGTGTCTAATATTATGAAAAAAATGGAAAAAAATTATTGTTAACAATTTTGATTGCAAAATTAAGTTAACAATTAAAAAAAATATGTTCTTGATGAGATGATAATTTCTAATAAAAAGACGTTCAAAGTAAATTTATTTAGCTTTCTAAATTCGTTGAAAAAACATCCGGCCCGCAATTAAAAAAAGTTACAGCGTTTTTTCCGTTGCGCTACACGTTGTTTTGCGCGCTACAACCTACTTAACATACTATGTTACGACTGGTTCAGTATTCGTTAATTTCTATCTTACTTGTTGTATTGTTTCTTCATAGTTAAGTCGCACGCTGATATAAGTGTTATTCAATGTCGGTAACATATTTATTAATCAGTGGTGCATATACTTTATTAGAAACATTTTTGTTATAAATAAGCCGATAAATATAATTTTAAAAATCAAACTTACAAAATGTATGATCTTTGTTGTGATCTTTTAAGTAAACGAAATACAAATTCGTTTACAAAAATGTGCATGTGGTAGCAGAAAATTGGAAATCATATTTTATTAATTTAATTGGAAATTAAAATTGTGATTTGTATCGTCGGGTTATTAACAAAAAGAATCTGTATTTGTCAGTTATATGTATTTTATTTGTATGATAACTTGTATAATATTCATTTCAGAAAGATTTTTTTGCAAAATCGAAGAGTTCTCGAGATGTTGTGATTTTCTCCAAATATTTCTGTGGCCATAAAGAAAAATCAGGTAACTCCATTTTGTAAAATTCTGAAAAATAATAGTTTAAAACTTAAAACATCGATTGTAGCTTTTAATATTTATAAATTCTGTTATAAAATTATAAAAATATGTAATGCCCCTGTCAAATTATGAAAACAATTTAGTTTTTTGTGCAGTTTTGTTGGAAATACAGACATTTGAAGATTTTGATTTTTTAAAATTTGAAAATGGAGTTAGCTGGTTTTTCCTTCTGGCCACAGATTTCATACTAGCCCTATGAGCTTTCCTTTTCACAGTTCCTCCCACGCCATCACATGGTTCTTTGCCATGTGAAGCCGCATAGAAATGCCATTCCGCTTTAATTTTAAATTCTTGTCAACAATTTTCCTATTAAAAAAATTATTATATGAATCCGTAATCGAATCCATGTAAAAATATCAACATATAAATATTATACAAGTTATCATAAAAATAAAATAAATGTATCTAACAACTACTATAAAATCAAATTTACCGGCTTATTTATAACAAATATGTTTCTAATAAAGTATATGCACAAAGGATTAATAAATATGTTACCAACATTGAATAACACTTATATCAGCGTGCGACTTAACTATGTAAAAACAATACAACAAGTAAAATAGAAATTAACGAATACTGAACCAGTCGTAACATAGTATGTTAAGTAGGTTGTAGCGCGCAAAACAACGTGTAGCGCAACGGAAAAAACGCTGTAACTTTTTTCTAATTGCGGGCCGGATGTTTTTTCAACGGATTTAGACAGCTAATTAAATTTTACTTTAAACGTCTTTTTATTAGAAATTATTATCTTATCAGGAACATATTTTTTTTTAATTGTTAACTTAATTTTGCAATAAAAATTGATAACAATAATTTTTTTCATAATATTAGACACCAATTAATTCTATAAAATTTAACATAAAAAAGCTAAGTTTATCGAAATTGTTCCTAAGATATTTAATTTTTAATCAAGCTTTGTAAAAAAAAATCAATTGTCTATAAATAATGTAAAATGAAAATTTTCAAAAACTATTTTGCACGCTTGTTCAGGCATACAAAAGCTATCAAATGAATATATAAAATTCGAAAAAAAATTTTTTTTTACTGATACGTTTCACAAATTTTTACCCATCTATTTAAAAAGTTTCAATATTCTCTGGCAATTAATACATAGTTCCCAGATTTTTAAACTTGTTATCTTCTATTTTTGAACAACTTTTTGTTAACTGTGTAGACTTTTATAGGTTTTCCATTTTTTTGAAACTTTTTTTTTGTAATTTCTATGATTGCAAAATTTATAACTATATATTATAATCAAAATAATATGTTCAAGCGATTACATCTGTATCATCAGTAGTTATAGTTTAAATGCGATGAGTTGTATTATTAAATCAAAGTCAGTTCAACGACATCGTATTTAATTGAATTAAACTTGAGAACTTTATATGTGCAGAATTAAAGCTTTTCGCATTCATATTACTAAATCGCAGTAAAGTACTGGACTTATATAATCATTTGTAATATTCTAATGGTGAAATTAATATGCTTTAAGAAGTGTCAATATAAAAAAAAAATAATTTTATTTTAGTTAAATTTTGTTATTCGTAAATGTGTTTTTTTTGCTATCCAAAGAAAGCGTCGTAAAAAAAGCATCCACTTTATTTTCAAAAAAGAAAAATGTTATCAAATAATCATATAATACTCTATAAAGAGAATATAAAGATTGTTTGTTTAGGGCTTGTAAATCTTATTTACAGGAAAGTTTACTTAACTCAAAATGGAAAAAGCAAAATAAATCTAATGGACTCCCCATTATAAGTCATAAACAAACTTCATTTCTGTTTTATTAGCACACTATTGCATTTTGTTTGAAAATTTTGTTTCAATACTTTTTAATAGCAATTCAAATATTTCTTTGATACTATTAAAAAAATAAAAAAAAGTAACTGAAGTTGACTAGTCAAATGAAAAGATAATTTAAACAAAATCAAATAATGATTCCCAACTGCTAACTCCAAAAAAATTCTGTTAACTTTTTGATTTTCTTTTTAATCTGAATTTATCGTATTCATCCGTAACATAATATTACATTTTGATGTTATATTTATTTCGTGACAATTTTCTAATATTGGCAACAAAAAGATGACTATTCCTGTTTTTGCCCAAGTCATACATGTTTTACGCGAATGCGTGGTTCACTGCTCCATTTGCAGAATCAGCTATCACATTTTGCGGTTACCGCAGCAACTCCATTCTTACAAATCAAATGGTGAAGAAATATTTGACATTACAATTTAAAAGTTTCGTAACCATTTGGGATATCTAATTTTACGAAATAGCAGAGTTGGCTCTTTTTTTCATTCATTAAAATGTTGCTTAAGTGTAACATATTGGGAAGAAGAAGAAGAAGAAAAAAAAGGAAAAAAAAATTAAAATGATACAAGTGTGCAGAGCCTTTTTTCAAATTAATCTCAAACAGCAAAGTTAAAAAATAGTACCATTCAATAATTTTCATAAAATTCAAAAAATCATTTTGAATTGTATTATACATTTCATTCAAAATTTAAGTTTTATTTTATATATATAACATTTTTAAATTGAAAAGTTGTTAGAATAAAAATGATGTATAAAATATGATGACTCACGGATTTTAATCCACCTTCAAGTGCCATGAAGGCGAAGGCGCCCAGCAAAGTGTAACCCAAGACAAGTACGCAGACGCCGAGACTAGCGAGTATGCCCGGTGGCTTGTTTGACGGCGCGGTGCTGCAGCTGCAACAGCAACAGAGCAGCTCGGCACCGCGTGTCGAAGTTGAAATGCGCATCGCTTCCTGGTTGCCGCGACCCGGACAGCATCTTGGGGCTCTCGAATAGTAATCGCTACCGGCGTTCTGCATGTCGCTCCAGGCCGCAGGTGCAGCGGCCTCTTAATAGCCGCCGCAACTGCGGCTGAACCGCAAGACGCTTTGACGTCGTTCTAGCCTCGATCCGGCTTCGTCGAGGTCCATCAGTGATAATTTATTCTGAAACACAAACGTTTGCCGAATCGTCGGGTTAGAAGTCCACAATTTAACATTTTATTGGTTAACCCAATGTTTGCCATTTCCCGTTGATAAACTTTGAAAATTAATTAACAGAATTGATCTACAAACTTGGGCTCCATTTTCTTGTGGTTAAATTTTTTAAATCAGTAGTATGAACTTTACTTGCGTCAGCCAACAAATCTTTCGTACGAGTTTTTGGCTGACATAATTTAAGTTTATATCACTGAACTTTAAAATTTGTTCGTCAAAATTGGTTTGAAAAGTGCTAATTTATACAAAATTCTGCAAAGATTTATAAAGATATTTACATTTCTATGATTTTTTTGATTAAGAACTTAATCCTTTCATTAACGAATTATTTTCTAAATTGAAAATTCGACTTTTGTATGCGAATTCAGAAATTGTTTTGTATTACTAATGCAAAAATTTGAAAAAATAACGATTTTCTGACTTTTCAACTTTATTTCATACTTTAGGGGATGAAAATGTGTACAGTGTTGTGAAAAGTCTATTTCTACCTAAATATAGTAAAATGAAAGCAATTAATATTACTTTATTTTAAGAACAACAATTTGAAAATTAAATATGTTACTCTTAGCGAAAGGGTTGCATAAAACAATGTAATAAATAAAATAATTATAATGTATAATTATATATAAATATTTGTGTGGAGCTGGGGTTTTTTTTATGAGCCTACAAACAGAACCATCGACTGCCATATGATAAATAATTCATCTTTTTTGCTTTAAAGTTAATTTTAACTATACGTGTGCATTAACAAAGCACAATGGCAGGTGTGTACCTCATAGCGTGTAACATCAAATACGAGAAGTCCAATACACTTGGTGCATCGTGCAAATTGTATCCAGATAGCAACAGTTTTTGTAATGTTCCAATGACCTTATTGTATTGTGCAAATGTTCGATTTGACAATGAAACGTACGCTATAGTCAACCAATCTTATTATGTCAACCAAGAACCGTCATTGCTATCGTCTATAGACGGCACAAACACACCCGCAGAAGCTCCAGTATTTATGTTAAATTTGAAATAAATGCAAGGAGAGATAGAGAAAGAAAAAAAAACAGACAAATACCGAGTGATGCTTCGCATTGAATGTCATGTAAGATAAATTTGAACAATGGAAAGCAAAAACAGGAGAAAAAATAACCGAGGGGTGATTAAACACAACGGTTGTTTGTAAAACATTATGCGCAGTTAAATTTTTACTTGGAAATTGTAATACAATTACGCGGATCGCGGAGCGTTGAAAGGGGTCTTTTCAAAATCGAGGGTTTTAATAACACTTCGCTTTTCTCGTTGAAATTCAAAGCGAATGTTAAAATTGAAAAAAAGGAGAAAAAAATTACTTCTTCTTTTTTCCGAATTTCGTTTCGCGGAATTACAAAAATTTCGCAACTTAATGGCCAAGACGAACACGAATGTCTAAGTAATAATTAACTCGTTAAAACTACAACTGCAAATGTACTAAATGAATTAGATCGCTGGATTACCTTCTTCTTCTTTTTTTGAAGCGTACTTTTTAATTAAAAAAATGTATCAAAGGATAGTAAAAATATTTTTACTCATTATTTTGCTCTTCTTTTTAAATAATTTTAATAATTTTATCTGTCACGTAACTCACGGTGATATATATCGAATGATAATAAAATCCCCAAGACAATATATATTGAGAGCCATAAATTAGTGTTTAGTGTAGCACACTTTATATTGCACAATAAATTATGGAGACAATTTTTCATTTCAATTCACAATGTTGAAAATACGAGAGTGATAGTTTTTTCGTGTATAAACTTGGTTAACAAAATAGAAAAAAAAGACCAAATAAAAAAGGAACAAGTTCTCTCAACAGAAAGTTTTTGCTTAAACAAGATGGAAGTGGAAACTTGCAGATAGGTGACGGCGTAAAAAAAACTTGATCAAAGGGAATGCAAAATCGAATTTAAAAAAGAGCCGGGGGGAACAAGTAAGAACTTAAATCTGCAATCAACATCGCAAGAACATCTGTAGAATTGATTCTTAATGAAATGTTGACTCTGGCCGATGAGTTTGCAAACTTTGGACGGCATTGTGTAGTTAGAACCTCTGCTCGGAGTTATGAACAAACATAAAACAATTCCGATTAGGATAGTCACAAATTTTTCAACAATAATTATATATTTTAATCAAGACTTACTTATTTCGGTTAAGATTTATAATACTCTAATTAAGAATGATGGAATTTAATTAAGATTTGTGTATTTCAATTAAAATCAATATATTTTAAATTATTTGGATTAAATTTATTTATTTAATTTTTATTTAGAATGACAATTTGTCACTGGACAAATCTAGTCTGAGAAAATTTTTTAAGATTATTATCGATGTGTACTGAGATTCTATATAGATTGGAGAAATGATTTTTGGAGCGAGTAGCCAATATGCTTAAAGTTACCGCGAATTGTATGATATCGCATCGCAAGTTGGTAATAACTGTGACAATGGCTGAGTGAATAGCTACGGATTTCGAAGTTTTCCTAGTTGAAGCGCCGCGGTTACCGGAGATAAGGCATGAAATTAAATTCAACGGAAAGTGGGTCGTCTCCGAGCACGCGTAACCCGTGTTCTTCGTTGTTGCTTCGCAAATTCCGCGCCAATTCTACGATAAAATTCACGTTTTTGTTCAATAATAAGGATTGGACGGTTAAATTTGATGACGGAATTCAAAATTGCTTGATAGAGAACACCTGGGAGGACATTTTGTTATAGTATTGTCGCTGATTTTTCTGATTGTACACTGACAAATAAATTATAACAGTGCACATTTATTGATTTTTATTTATTTGTGAAAAACGTAAAAAAATTATGTAATTAAAGTTGTTGAATGTAATTAAACATTTCATTGCAAGTTTTGTAGAATATTTATAACATTGTTTAGTTGCAGTTTTGATCATTTTGTGGCAACATTTGTTTTATATGTAGTGATTAATTGTTTTTAAATTATTTTAAACGAGTTATATAACATGTACTTATGATAATGGCATCAGAATATTGAATTTCATTGAATGAGCATCGTGTAGAAATTACTTCATCTGCATAGAATATTTTGATTACGAATAACTGAGCACAAATATGTTGGAGAATAATTTATAGTTATTCGACTATAATTTTGAACAGCTTCATAGCAAATGAATATTTTTCTTTTTTTTAAATTACTTAAATTAGTATATAAATTGTATTCGTACATTTTTCGTTATTCTGTTTATTACATTTATAACATTTGGTATTTTTTAAAATAAATAAAAACTATATACAATTGATTTATTTTCAATTTTGTTGTATGAAAATACAACATTAATTCGATAAATTAATAATATTTTTTTTGTTTGTAAATTACCTTTTACATTTATTTATTAATAGGTATTTATGTATGGCATAAATTAAAATAAAAATGATCACATTTTAAAATAAAAAATTAAAAACAATTATTTTTATAAATTTGATAAAAATAATTAATAATGCCGATAAAAATACTTAACTTCCTTTATATTTTCATTTTTAATT
>JABFPM010001806.1:0-18647 GCA_022817325.1 Idris sp. 1 HC-2018
CCAAACAAACTACCGAATCGCAATATTTTTTACTACTTTTTACCATAATTAAAATTATTTAATATTAAAGGAGTGAAGTGATACATTACACTGAAAAAATTCATATAAGCTTCGAAATACACTACTGCGAGCGTGTTTTTGTTATTGTGTTAAATTTGTCTGTTGAAACTATATTTTTTTGTTCTTAAGAAAAAAAAAAAAAAAAAAAATATGAAGCCAATAAATATCAAATTACCAAACGCATATAATGAATTTAAAGTGTGCCGTTAAGAAGCAACCTATTTAGTTTAGTACATTGAAAACTATTACAAAATTTTTTGAAGAAAAGACGTTTTCCATCACGTGGTACACTAAATCTGTTGTACACTAAAAAAAAACTTTTTTCTTTGTCTTGTCATATTATATAACTCATGAAAGTAATTAGTTCTAACAAATGCAGATATGTTAGTTTTATAAATTTTTTAATCAAAAAATTAAGTTTTTATTTAATAAATTCTTATCAATACGGGACTAAAGTTGGATAAAAATGGATTTCTGAAATCGTGTAATACAAATAATTTTTCAGTCTTTATTTATGTATTTATTTCTATTACTTCACCGAATTAACAAAATTATAATATTAAACTTTTTTAATAAATTAAAATAGTGTAGGTATTTAATTCAAGCTGTCTCTGTACAGACACGTGGTTGTGTGACTAGAAACCATAATAAAACATTTTAAGAACTACGTTTTAAAGCATATAATTGACAGACTTTTTGTTAAATAAATGAACCTATGAACTCTTAATTAATAATCAAATAGATTAGAAATATATATAATATTTTTAAATTTTAAACAATTAGCACTTTATTTAACAATAAACTATTGTTTGAAACGAGGTTTGAACAATTAACTATTTAATCAAGTCTTTATCGATAATCGAATTGTTTATAATAATTAAAGCTCATATTTTCAATTTTCGCTCAAAAATCAATATTACTGAAAAATGGTATGATTAAAATTTTTATCCACAAGTTCATGAATTTTTGTTTACTAATTTTTATAATAATATTCAATAATGAAAGTAAAAACCTAACTAATTTATATTTGGTTATGAATATGCTTTGAATTTTACAATAAAACCGCTGCTTGCGTATTTCAAAAAACATACTGATTTAAATGTGATACAAATAAGTGCATTCGACCAAGAGTTTTTTTTTGCAATAGGGGCATTGTTTTACATTTGGATTAATATAGTTTTGCAATATTTATTATAGTTTTTTTATAATTAAATTTTGTTTAGGCATAGTGCATCTCTAGGGTCAAGATTCTTTTTCTGATAAAATTATGAAACAAATATTTAAATAATGATAAATAAATAGAAAATACTAGTTATATTTCAGCGAAATGTTTTAAGAATATATTATCCAGCTTTTGTTCTAGTTTCAATGATTATTATTAAATATATTAAACATGCACTTTAGATATATTTAATTATTATTTTATATGATTATTTCATGGAAATATTTAATAATAATATCTAATAATTAAAAGAATATTTAGCATAAGAATATTTATTATTATTAATTTTGATAAATATCATTCAGCAATAAAAATTCTTCGAGACGAGATCGAGGTGAGACGAGACTGAGACGAGACTTAAAATTGTACACTTTTTCGAGTCTTGCTCAAATTAACAAAACTAAGAAATTAAAATAGAAACAAATTGCAAAGTCTACCACAAAATTCCAAATATTTTTTTTTATTTTAAAAAGGTTTATAAGAAAATTAAATTGATAAAATAAACTGCAAATTTAACAAACTTAAAGAATGTATTTTTTTTAAATTTAAAATGAATGATTCTTGTAACATTATAAACAAATTAGTCTATCCAAATAAAATGATAATAATTAACATATTGAATATTTGGAAAACAATTCATTTTGGTGGAATAATGGTAAAAATCAGCATAACAATATGGTAACAAATTATCTATTGAAATTGTTACAATGCATCTATGTAAACTTTTACATACAAAATATTTAAACATTATATTTTGCTTATAAAACGCTAACAACAATAGCCTCGAAATGTAGTGCATTAACTCAATGTATATATGACATGATGTGAACATTTAAATAAAGTTATAAATATTTCATTCATTTACTCGTTGGTAACTACTGATAAAGTCAATTATTAAGAATGTCTTATCAAAAAAGCGTTTCAACTAATAAGAACGGCATTCACATTTAATTTTTCTGATATGATAATTTAATTTCACAAACTGTATCAAATTATACATTTCTGAACCACATTTATACATAATAGTGCGTAGGATTTGCAGGAAAAAAAATCTTCGTACTTATCTGCAAATTAAATTCACAAACCCATGAGAAATCTAATAATATTGAAACGTATTTTAAGCGATTCAATTTATATTCAGCAAACGTTTTCTACGTTTATGTTTTATAACTTCTTATTTTTAACATCAGGAAGTTATCGAAAAACCACCCTCGACGAGTCCTGTACAAATATTCCCACGTTTTTTCTTGGGATATGACTATTTACTTTTAATTATGGTAAGTTTCCGATGAAACCGCTTTTCTTACAAATAAGCTAAAATTATACAAAAAGGTTCCTTACAATAAAACAATACTGCATGGTTTTTTCAGATTTTTAATCCGTTCACTATTTTTATAAATCCCGATTGTAAATCCAGTTTTACTCATATTGATGCATAGGTTAGAGTAGCGCCGCTATACTGAAAGAGCGCCCTCGTTTTTCGTCAGTACTATTTTATATCTCGACGCTATTCTAACCTGTGCGTCAATATAGAAAAATTAAAACTTTAATTTGGGTTTTCTCAAAAAATAAGCGGATAAAATATATGGAAAAAATCGTGTATGACTATTTAAACTTAAACAACGTTTTTTTAAATATTAAGTAATTCGTAAGAAAACTGTTTCATCGGAGACATACCTTAAGAAAAAATACAAACTGCAAAATATATTTAATGTCAAATTTAAGTAATTACTAAAAAAATATCATATACAAAGTTAACATATTTTTGTTACTTTTTACAAAATTCAGGTATTATTTACTAAGGATCATTAATGAATAACCGTTCAATTAAATAACGATGAAAATTATTTCAAGTCAGAAAGCGAATCGAGCTTTCGTGATTACAACGCATTCATTCATATGTTCTCGACGCTGCGTGCGCTTTTCGTTGAGGCGTAAACATTTAACTGAGTTCATAAAATTGCTGTCTGTGTTGAATTTCTACTGACCCATATCCCACGGCTATAGAGTTTAAATTGTATACAAAAAACACTGAGTCTTGTAAGCTTCAATCAACGTTTTTTCCGCAATTCTTTTTTAAAATAAAACTTACCAATACTTTGTCAATAACAATTTTATCACAGTATTTCTGAACTTTTCAGCACTTTAAAATTCGAACTTCATTTTTCACTCCCCACCGCCATCCCCTCCATCCTCCAAATTTACAAAATACTTCGGATCCCCCGGCACAGCATCATTTGGCATTTCTTCGTCATGCAAATTGTCCGCATCGTCCTGCAGTCATTGTTTTATATTCGAATCTTTGACGTCCATAACAAATTCTAGGTTGTTTTTCACTTTGTCATTGTTCGACATACGATTTCGTATTCTTTTTGCAACAAAAGGTGTAAACAGGTTGGGGTCTGGTTTGCAGATGGGTGCTTTTGTAAATCTTCGAATGATGAGACTTGCAATGATTCCTATTGTCATTGTTATGGTCGTTCCTATTACGCTGTACCACATGTAGGAGATGCGGTAAAGAGGGAAGAAACTTGACTGGTCAACATCTCTGGAAAATTGAAAAAAATTATCGAATTATATAGTGTCTTGAAACAAAAAAAGGTTTTAATTTTTATATGAGAAGTGTACTACGAATAATGAATTAAGAGAAATCTTTGAGAAAAAAGAAACAATATCAAAAGAAAATATTTGTATTAACAAATTAACTTGTGATGTAAAAGTATATTTGCTTAAATGAGATTTTGGTTTCATTGTTATTATAAAGTATAAGGTTTTGTAAATAAAACTGCAATAAAGAGACATAATCTTTACTAATTTTGTTTGTAATAAATTAAAATCACCCATGTAAGTATTTGAGTTAAATTCAAAATATTCTAAAATTCAAACCAAATTTTACAAGTGCTTAATTTTAGACTTAAAACTCCCTTAAGATAGTATACCATGGGCAATTCTCTAGAACCTTTAACTTTCAACTTGCCAAATTTTTGAAAAAAAAAACTTTAGCACATCTTAGTTTTACAACAATTATCATATATTATTACTTTAAAATGAATAATATAAAATATAACACTGATAAATACATGCCCGCAACTTTAGATTTATATTTAATTGTACAAATATAAGTAAATATTACGTCTTTGACAGATTTTCTGTTTTAGTGTCAAAGACGTAACAATTCGGACTTGGGATTGTGAAATATTTTCAAAATATAATTCTTATAAATACTTACAAAGTATAATAACTTGAAATATGCAAACTATAAAAAGTAAAATCTGCAATTTAATAATCCACAAAATGGAAGTGAAAAGCGAGCGACAGGTAGGTTACAATTTCTAGAGATTTGCTCATATATTCGTAAAAATAAAGTAATCAAGAAAAGCTAAAATTTGCTTGAACACCCTTACCCATAAATGATACCGTGTCGTGCGGCGTCATTGACCGTGGAATAGTAGCAGCCTTCTACGTAAACCGGAAGCGTGGGTGGGATCGGCTTAGGCTTTCCAAAGGCTATCCACATATCGAAGCTAAGTGCCGCAAGTGCGCCAATTATAGTACCTATCTCGTTCGCCGACTCGACGAAGATGCCAAGACTGAAGATACCCAAAAGGGGACCGCAGAGCGCGCCCATAATCGATATCGTCATAGTTATTAGGCTGCCCATGCTTCCGGCCAGGAAGGCCACAAGTAGGCACACCACTCCATTCACCACTGCAAGCACCTTGCCAAAAAAGGTCGCTCGGTGTGCAGGAAACTCCTTTCCCAATTGAACGTATACTGGCTTAATGTAATCTTCCAGGGCAACAGCTGCTAGTGAATTCAACATCGCGGATATTGTACTAAGACTTGCACTGAAAACTCCTGCAATAAACAGTCCGGACATCCCGGGGAAACGTGTCATCTTTTCCGCAACGAAGAATGGCATGATCTTATCGAACGATGAGATTTTGTCGGAAGCTACTGGATCGCAGTTTCGATACACGGCATAGAGTACCAGACCGGTGAAGGATGTTAAGCCGACCAGAAAAATTGAGAGGGGAATGTTCAGCAGCAGGGCTAGACGAGCACTATTTAGAGTCCTACAAAAGAAAACAAAATTACAAGTCCGATATACTAGAAGTTTTTAAATCAAAAGTCATTTTCATTATTAGCTTTAAAGCTTAAATCTGAATTGAAAACTATTTATGAAGAATTTAATGTAAACATTTAGAGTTTGTTGGGAATAGTACAGATGAAATCAAACTCTCGAACAATGCATCAATTGATGCTCGTGTTCCAATTTCTATAAATACCAAATGAATCATTTCGCTTTCCTCGACAGAGACTTCTTTTGAATTCGTTCGGCATTCACCGCACACACACGTAACCGGAAGTGCAATGTCTCATTAAGAATGTTTCAAAACAGTTACACAATTTGTTAAATAGTAATCAGTCCATAATCACTGACTGCTAAAGTTGAAAATATCGCAGTGAGGGATTGTGCAATAATTTTAAAAAAGTAACTCACTTGACAGTCAGAAGACGCTGCACCTGAACTTGATTGACACCGTAGAGCGAGAGGAAGGTGCAGAAACTTCCGCTGATCAGGGCCCAGAAGGTGTGTCTGATAGTAGGATCAAATCGAAAGCTAGAAACAACAAATAAAATTAACTTTTAATATTAATAAAATACTTATAGAAATTACATGACCCTTTGGTTTTCAATTGTTTAAACAAAACCCTAAAGGGGGTCATGTAAATTTTTTCATTATGGATACAAAACTTTACTCGAAAAATTCAATTCGACCGTCTCTCCTGGCCAAGTCCCAGACACTAGACAGACCACCCTCGAGTTCGCTAGCCCCGACTCCAAGGACACAAAAGATCGCCGCATACATGAGAAGACCTTGGAACACGTCTGTTATAAGCACGGCCTTGATACCACCAATGGTTGAGTAGAACATGCAGATAAGTCCAATTAGCAGAATGCTCATACTACTGGACAAGCCAGTCGTCGCTTCCAGAGCCAGGGATGGTGCATACAACACCACTCCAGTATACAAAACCAAGTGCAGGAAGTTGGCCCCACTGGCGACTAATCTGGTCATCCTGCCAAATCTTCTCTCCAGGTACTACAACAAGTCAAATAACTCAAATTGACAACTCAAAAAAAAACATTTATAAATTAGACTGGCAAATTCGGCTAATTGGCAGTGAATGGATAGTGCGATTACCTCGAAGACACTCATCGTGTTGAGCTCGAAAAACACCGGCAGGTAAAAGTACGCGACCACTGGCGTGCCGATTACCGAGCCTAGTAGGTGTATGGAGAACTGCGTTCCATGGGTGTAGTTCTCGGCGCTGATTCCGAGAAGGGCAATGGCTGATATGAAGGAGACCATTAGAGCGATCGCAAGTGGAACAATCTTCATCGAACGATCCGCTGAAAAGTATTCCTGTCGACAGTAATCAAGTCAGATAGCTTATTTGCTGCTCATCGCTTTTTGTCTGCAATTTTGTCTTGATTAAAACAAGACAGTCGCGCGATCAGGTGATTATTTCAAATTGACGAAAAAAAAAAACAAGTAAATACCTCGGCAGTTTTTTGTCGGCCACCGGTAAACCGGTAGTAGACTCCGATTGCCGCTGAAATTAGAAGTACTATAGCGATGACCAGGTAGTCGGGCCATTGTAATACGGTTGAGGTCTGAAAAAAGTATCAAGATACAGGTGGAAAAAAGGAGCAAGAGTTTTTAGGAAAGGAAAAAGATATTCTAGACGAGCAGAATTTTTTTCCCTAAATTTAATAGCGAAAAGTAAAATTTAATAAAGAAAAGATAATTGAATAACTACTCAGCCAGAGTGGAAAAGCGTTTTAATTGTGATTTTTAAGATAAGTAAAATGAGGAAACAAGTTAGGTAAAATTACTTACATCCATTATTTGTTGGTTTGGATTTTTAGTTAGTCTGGCCTCTTTTGTTGTGCATTTTTTATTGTCACCAAATAAAAAACCGATGTGAACTCTTGCGTGTCTAGCTGTCGTCTCATCCTCATCGGGCAGCTAACATTCGCGATACAAAATACTATTATGCAATCTATGGCTCAGCAGGTACACACACGCGACTACACAATATGCGATTTTCTGCTTGAAAAAGCGCAAAATTCTTCAGTAGCTAACCGTTTGTTATTTGATAAAACTCCTCAGCATCCGGACAGAGCAAACATCAAGGTTGACTGACTGGCATTTTGCTCTGCAACTAAACAATAAAATTTCCGGGGTTGCAGTGAGAGTAAACAAAAGTGACATTGAAATTAGATATTTCGTTATCAGAAAATTTTATCTGGGGAAAAAAACGATCTATCTCAGATTTAATACAGTTTCATTACCATTTTTATAGTTAAATTATCATAAGTAGGATTTAATAAGCTGAAGCACATACTTGGGAAAATTGACAAATTTGCATTAATTTTAATGCAACATTGTTTTGTCTAATGCTTTTTAAAGTTAACTTTGCAACAATTTGTAAAAACAAAAGTTTAATGATTTCAAAAAAGAAACAAAAAAACTGTGCATATGAAAAGTAAAATGTCACGGCTCGTTAAAGAAAAAAACAACATCAGGTTAGTTAATGAAAAGAGTTAAATTTTTGAGACTCACAAAAGAACGTGCATGTCATTTCACTGTTATTCATAAATCGTTCTAACGAGACGGTTAATAATGGCTAGCGTTAAAACATAGGAAAATGTTTTAATTAATGATAGTCAATAATTCTGATTTATGACTTGGCCAGAGTGGATACTAGAAATGCTTTAGTAATTATTGTTTAATATTTTCATAATGAAAATTTGCTCGCACGTTAAAACGACTAAATAGTAATGCAATGAGATGGGAACATTTAATTCAAATGATTTAAAATTTATCAAGCGAAAATTGCTTTTGCCATTTGCACACTTTTGTGTCTATTATTCATTTGATAAAACTTTTATTTTACACGACAACGAAAAGAGAATTTGAAGGCATTATTTTATTTTGCAGCTAAGTGTATATTTTTCTTTCACTTGTTTATTATTTTTTGTTGAACAATTGCAAAAATAAGGTGAAAGCAAATGAGACTTACTTCAATTTGCAAGATTAAAGTACTTTTAAAAAAACTCGTTTTTTCGTTTATTGCTCATTTAATTTGGTTTTTACTTTTTTTTGCACAATTATACAAAAAGTTTGTTGCTTCTTTCGAAGACTTGTTGTGTATTTGCCGCTACCACTTAATATTAAATGAACCAATTATTCGAGATATTATCTTTTATATTGCGCGAAGTACCATCGATATTAGATTTTAGTGTTCGTCGAATTTTTTTAACGGAGTGTTAAACTTTATTGATTTTTTTTCCCTAATAAAATTTTTATAAGGTAAAGTTCACATTAAAAAAATTATTATTTCCAATTTTAATTAATTTTTTAAATATTTAACTACAAAATCAAATTTAATCACATTAGCTAGCTTTAACAAAAAATTTAATATTTTATACTTAAGAAAATATTAACAAATTCTTAAGCTTTGATTTTTTCCAAATTATTATGAACTCTTAATAATTTGGAAATACCGGAAAAACTTTGCGAAAAGTAATAATAACTGTCTTTTACAATACGTAACATGTTAGATAATATAATTCACGTTTTATTATCAGACAGAGAATTATATTATTAAAAAAATTTAATTTTTAATTTGTTAAACTGATGATATTAATATTTTTTTTCTAAGACAGTAAAAATGAATTTTATTTTTAAATACCAAAATATTTTCTTTGTTCATAACCTATAATTTATCAGCTAAATAAGATAAGACAAATAATAATTTATTTTGTGAATTCAATCTGATCAAGAAACATTTCAAAGGTAAACATTTAACGAAAATATTTTTAATGATTGTTTGCTTTTACATTTTTGAAGACGATTTTTCTGTTTTTAGCTTGCACAATGTAAACATTGAGAAAATTATAATATTTTATGTGCTGTATAAAAAAAAGGAGCATATTTGCTGTCTAATTATTATTGATACGTAAACATTTTGTGCCAAATTCGTTCAAGGTCAACATAAAGCATCTATTAAGAGCTACCTAATGTTTATTTTGATTCGTTTCATAACACTTTCTTTTTTTTAGGTTAAAATGTTATTTCATTTCTTGATAAAGAGCAACCAAGCTAAGTCATCTGCCAATCAATTTGAATTTAATTGAATAATCAAACTCGTTTATATTTGACATGTAATTTCACAAATATTTGATTAAATCTAGTTATCTAGTACTTTTTAAATAAACATAAAAAAAGATTTTTATTTTAATTCTTTAGAAACAATTTAAAAAAATTTAACGGTCATCAATTAATTCATTTCTTAAGGTTATGGGCCTAGATTTTTATTTAAAATAAAAATTGTTTAAATAAAAATCTAGGCCCATAATTTTAATGGCTTAAATTAATTGTTGATCGTTAAAGACTATTATGTGCCTAGATTTTATTTTTATTGTAAATAAAATAAGCGTTATGACCTTTTTTAAAAAAAATCTTTAACACTAAGAAATAACACCCGACGAATACATCCGAAGGGGAAACGCACGTAACGAGCCATAAAATGAGAGAAAAAAATTTGGTCAGTATAAATTCACGATCGGGTGACTTGGCGTTGTTTTTTGTTGTAACCGCGGATGACTGTCTGGTTTGACAGCTTGTCTTGCAGAACTTGTATACCGCCCACATATTGGGCTTCATTATTATACCCCGTCAATTTACTGACGTATGTTTCTCGCTGACAAATATTCGCGATTTAAATGGTCGCTGTCAAGAGTTATCTGAAACATTTATTTCATATCAAAAAATTCAACCTAAAATGTATACTTTGTAAACAACATTTTATTCCATTTATATGGAAAATGAATTATTTTCTATTTTTTTATTAATTGTTAACAAACTGAAAAGTAAAAAGTTACGTTAATATTTACCCAAAAAATTCGAGGAAATAATTATAAATATAAATAAAAGTTGAAAATGTTAACATTCCATCATGAATTTTCATTGAAATTTGTTTTTGCTTGTTGACTTAATCAATAATAATTTATTATAGTTCGTTTGAATATTTCGAATTTTGTTTGTTTACTCTGAATTAAGTTAGTGATTTGAATTAGATTATTTTTATTGAACAAACAGTTTGCTTTATGCGATTTATGATTTTTCTCGTTAAATAACGTCACATTTTTTTCATGTTGCAACCAGGAGCTTTGCATGTTGAGGTGAAACGACCTCGAGTGTACTTCGTATTGTTGAAATTCGACACCTGAAATTCTTCTTTGAACTGCGAAGGACGAAAAAGTTCCGAAACGAATGAAATTGTGTCGGTTATAAACAGAAGTAAAAAAAACGAAGAAGAAGTTATGCGAATATTGGAATTATATAGTTGCGGCTTTCAAAATTGTCTTGTTTTATGTTATATTCGAGGAATTACCAACTTCTACGTGGAATTCTAGATAAATTTATCATCCGATAATAAAAGAAACATTGGAAATTTCAGATATTGGCATAAATCAAAGAAATAAGTGCAAATAAAAATGAAATCTTGTATTTTAATTTTAAAATGTGAAACTGGTATTAAATCGATACTTTCTATAAAATTAAATTGTACTTGATGCTTAAATTGTTCAAATAGCCGTAAATTATGGAAAATTATTAATAACAACTTGCAGCAAAATCATTTCCTTTTTGCAATAAGATTCTTGGAAAAAAACAGTATATAGTTTGTCGATTAAGAAATAGTAAGATTAAGCATTCTTTATTTTTAGTGCTGCTATTTTTAACAAGTTTCAGCTCAAAGATGCTTTTTTCTGAAAAATGCACTTGGCTTAAAACGTGTAATTAGAACCATTTGTGTTTACACAAGTTTGCAAAGAAACTTCTCATTTGGAGTCATTCAAAAAGTACATACACCAAAATTGAAGTAATTATAACTCCATCCCCCCCATCGTACTTTTCGAACGACCTCATTTTTCTTGTAGACTTCTTTTTCAAAAAATTTAAAGATTGGTTTTATAAAATTTAACTCCTTTTAGAAGTCAGCTTAATTTGTTAAATCTGAATTTTGAAGGTATTTTCAATATTTAACCTAAATTAGAGGTTAAATTAAAGGAAAATGTAATTTTGAATTGGTTTTTAATGTGTATTAAAAATGTATTGAGACATCAACTATTAAGGAAGGTATTATAGTTCTTCTTTTAATTTAAATGTACAAAATAGATTGTATTATTCGATAATAATACAAATGTCATAACGAGTCCTCGATGATGACGACAAATTGTATTTGCATTCACAGAGTGAGCAAACACGTTTGAATACAAAGAAACATCGCAAAGGTGAAGTTTATAAGCGGAATGTTAATACGATTCAGGCTTACGGTTACGTGTCTTCGTTTTTTTTATTCTGACTAGCCCTTCGGATGACGTAAATATGAATGGTCGAGATTCATTTCTGTTATTTAAAATTAAATCCCACTTTTTCTATGGCAAAAAAATATTTAATTTAACATAAAAAGTATTTATATCCTTAAAAAAAAGAATCTAATAAAACAAATGTCACAATCGTTTGTTTACAAAATGGATTACATTTTTTGCATTCCTCCGGGGCAATTTGATACATTATCTTATGTAATCGTTTTTATCTTAGATAAGTCGAATTTCATAAAAGCATTGCTTTTTGTTACAGGTAAGCGTTTATAATGACAACCCGTGACGGATCGATGTAAGTGCTGCTGCAATTTTACTTTCACTTTTTCACTTGTATTTTATAAATTGCCGTTTAATTTCCCCAGATTTTGTGCTATAAAAATTAATATTCAGCTGAGGTGCTGACAATTGATATGCAATCTATTAAACTACATTTTACTTTTTAATTTTACTTTATGGAGTTCATTTTTATCCCACATGACAAGACCGGTATTTTTATGTTACAGCGCCATCTAAAATTTGTTATTGCTTTACATCTTTTAATATTTTATTAAAATAAATCAAGACTATAATTATTTCAATCCTCATTTTTTTCATTTTTTTAATGTTTATTTGTATCATGTACACATTTTGTCTGAACATTTATGAATTATTATTTATACTGAATTAATTTGTATATACATTTTCATAGAAAAAGTTTGTAATTTAATGGAGAAAAAAATACAAATTAGCTACATTAATAAAATGTTGTTGGGAGTTAATTTTGCAAAATCTCTTTAAAATACTAATTAAATTATTTCATTTGTGAAATTAAGTTGAAAAATTTGTTATTAAAATGTATGCAAATTGTCTGCTGATTTCAATATCAAATTTTAAAATCTATATTTTCTACCCTCTAAAAATTTATATTCATCCCTAAAATTTTGTGCAAACATGTCCACACACAAATGCATTCGTTATCTCGTTTAACAAAGTGTGGCAGCTTTTTTCGGATTTGTTCAACAAAACCAATAAAATACTTCGTTTAGTCTTGCTTTATAAATTTTCGATTAATTCTGTAATAAAAAAAGTGTCAAATATTGTCTTTACTCTCTATCTATAAATGGCCAAATATTTTTATGCGTGACTCGAATTAGCGCATTATTAAGGCGACAATTTTACATAAGCATGAATATTCACGAGCACTTGTCACACATTTTCACTTTTCGATAAAGTGACGTACCGGAGATCCTTTGCATTTAATTTTATTTTATATAAACAGATTTATTATTTGCATACAAATTATTGAAGGTAACAATTTTTATTTCTTTTCAATTTGTCGTTAAGTTTTGAAATACATTTTGTGCAATAAATCATTGTTACTTGTTAATTTGTACGTGACTTATTATTTATTATACAAATCTTATTATAATCGTTTATATATGAATTGCAGATGAAGTTATATAAACATGAACACATGCTGAATAATTATAAGATCTGCAAAAGAAATGAGAACGAATTTCGTTAAGTGAATAATATCAATTATACTTTACATGTTTCTTTTAAAAAACATTTCTATTCACTACTTTTATGAGGCTTTTTGCATATTTTATCGGTATTATTTTTAGACTTCTCAAATAGATTTTGCATTAAAAATAGAATTAATTTGTAAGAAAATATTTTTCTAACATATGAAATCATCAAGTTTCATTGAAATTTTAATTTAAAACTAAATTACATAATTTAAAAATTAAAAATTGTAATTTAAAAACTAAAAATCATAACTCAAAATCTAAAATGTATAATTTAATTCTTAAAAAGAATTTTTCATTTTCATTTTCATTACATTTTAATTATGAAACAAAAACAGCTTGAGTTAATAAGTAAATTTTTCTATTAAGTAATTACCCATAAAGTTTGAAAAAAAAAAAAAAAAAAAAAAAAACATTTGACATTTGAAACATTGTAAATAATAACACTTTGCCGGTCGTTAATCAAACATCGTGACAATTAACTGGCGGCTTTTAATTTAAATATTAACTCACTGCTAGCTGCCGGTCATTTTGCAAAACTTCAAATGAATATCATCCACATATAGACTCGAGAATATAAAAAAAGAGAATAGAAAACAAAAGTAGCACCTGATGTGTGTTACAACAATGATTTAAAGCCGAATGACAAGCATCCTTTTCTGGCGAACAATAAAAAGTAATTTTTAAATAATTTGTAATGTTGTGACGCATGTAATACATCCAGTTAACTGTTACGACTTCATAATTTTAAGTGTACACACAAATCAGGAAATCAGCGAGATGAATATTCTTCATTATTATTTTTTCTTTTTCAAAAATGAATAATGAATCGCAGTTAACATTATAATAGTCTTCCTTTTTTTTAAGAACGCAATTCATTATGACTAGTTTGACTGCGAAACGAGTTTACTTGCTGTATAATTATTTCAGTACTTTTGTTTGTAATAAAGTATGTCAGAGTATTGTTTTAGTTAATCACCAAGTGTTCTTTATCTGTTAACAAAAAAATCAGCTTGAAAAAATGTTATTATTGTCAAGTATAATTCACTGGCGAAAAGTACTATGAAATTAAAAAGAAAAGTTTATCAAAAAAATGAGATTTATTTTAATCAAATTCTGATGAATTTTTGGTTGACAAATTAGTACAAAATTTTGATAAAAATGAATACACTTATCCCAAATTTCAAATAAAAAAACAAGCTTTTTCAATGTTGACAAAAACTCGATCAAACATTTTCTTTGATAAAATTTTTTTGTTTGGATAATTTAAAAGAAAAAAAAATTGTGCAAAATTTTTACTTGCACGTGACTGAAAACACAAAATTGTTAATTAAATTTCATTTTTATATTATCTTCAATGATATATGTGTCGGGACTTTTTTTAATAGTACTCGTCTAACTGGTTGCATATTTAGTTTATATTTTATATGTATATATTTTAAATGCACGCACGCTTTAAGTTGCACTGAATATGCTTATGTGCTTTACATTTGTTACTTTCAGACATAAGTTACAAGAATTTTTGTGTGTTTTTTTTTCAAACTTGTCTCGTTATTTAGCTGTTTAACATGTGTCGATCATTATCTGTTTACTAATTAAAAGTATTTTTCAATATTCAAATAGAGAAACTGGTAAATTAATATCACTAATTAAAAAAGTTTTAACTCCTCGACACAAATTTCATTCGATAAAAAAAATATATATTTATGTTTTTATGAATGAATTTATATGAAATGTGTAGCGATATACGAAACTTGTATGTACACATGTAAAATATCAAATAATAAAATGTAAAGTCGTGCAGAAACATCAAACTATGAAAAAATGAAGATAATATAAAATATGGGTGATCAGTTTTTTTTTAAAAAAGCACGTTTTGCAACGTCGTCGCTTGTAACTTGAATCCGCAAAATAAGCGTCTTCCACGAAATCATCTCGATATAAAAGACTGACATTTTCTTTGGATAAATAAATAGATGACTCAATTATTTCTGACGACGTTTGCATTTATAACTCTGCGAAAAAAAATTAATACATTGCAATATGTGCGGTGTGGTAACCAACGCGGACATATGCTTACAAAGCAATAACACCGAGGTGTTTGAAGTGTTTTATTGAGTGCATAAGGTAATTTCACGTATTCCAGGTGTTGATTTAATCAATATTCATTTTTTTTAAAAACCTTCCCACTTTTGATTCTTCGGGTCTATTTTTACATGTCATTTAAGTGTAATAGGAATTTCATCAAACATTTATAAAAAAGATTTATGGGTTATGGAAACTGAATAATATTTAAGTGTAATTTTAAGTTTCTTTTCTCGAGAAGATTTTTTATTTTGTACAGTAAATTAATTTAACATGGGATATAATGTTTAAAAAATGTAGGGTAAAGTAGATGAATTTGAGATTTTGTTATATAGTTTTCCATAAAATTATTACTTTTGTTCTGTGAAAATTTTTGATATTGTTTTAGTAAAAATGAAGTTGGTAAAACTTTAATGACTAGCGATTTTAGTTTTGAAGATCAAGTAGTTTCATTTGTTCAACACAAATAGGTTACAAGCCGATACAAACTTTTGAAAAATTAGTGTGTTATGTGAATGTTATCTATCAATAACTTAACATAATTATTTCGAATAATTAATTTTTGCACATCTATTTGTAACGGCAGAGAGAAAAAGATTTTTTTGGTATAAGCTATGTGAAATATTTGTATACAAAATAAATAACTAAAATGAGTATTTTCGTATAGATATTATGTTTTAAAGGTTATTTCACAGTAAATATATTTAAATCTGATTGAAAATTGAGTAAATTTAATGTTATCTTGTGAAGCAAATTAAATTGTAAATTAATATTTTATTCAGTTTTTTATAAAAACAGTTTTTATGTGCAGTTCTGAATGAAATTCATTTCAGTTTATTATCAAAATTTGATATTAAGAAAATTTGTAATAGATGGAAAAAACACATAAATACATCAAAAACAAAACTTCCAGTTTTGTGAGAAATCATTTAATTTTAAATCTCATTCCACAACCTATCATCGAAGTCACAGACCTTATAAATGCGAACAGTGTCATAAGATAAATAAGTTACATCTAGATGGCAATATTTATCAAATTTGTGTAATTCGTAGATGTTGAATTCAATATTGAACAAAAACTGATAAAAGCAATTTTGATGAGAAATTTAGCCATCACTGTTTAACTGCGATTTGTAATCGTTTTAGAGTAAGCAAATCTAAAACATTTGCCAAAAACAAACAATTAACTTAAGTGAAGATTTTATATTTTGGAGTGATCTTTTACGGCAGTTCGTCATAAATTCTTTTTGAATAAATTAAACCTTTAAGATGATTATTCATTCAACTTATTTCAGGTTACCATTTGATAATATTTATTATTTTGTTCGAAAAAATCGACGCATTAAGAATATTTTAATAAAAAGTCTAGTAATCATATGGACACGGAAAAACAATCTAGTTCTAAGACCAGCGATAAAAATATTACGAATGCCAGTTTTGTGAAAAATCATTTAAATCTAAATTGACAATACATAATCGTATTCAGACTGGCAACAAACCGTATCAATGCGAAGAGCGTCAAAAGACTTTTAGGTATATAAGTAATTTAGATCAACATATTCGTCTTCACAGTGGTACAAAACCTTATGAATGTAAACATTGTAAAGCATCTTTTACTCAAAGTAATCATTTAACATTACACCTACGAACTCATACAGGTGAAAGACCATATACATGTAAACATTGTGCTCAAAATTTCAATCGGAGTGAGTATTTGGAAAAACATGTTTGCATTCAAACTAGTGATAAACCATTTAAATGTGATAAATGTTCAAAGACATTTAAAGTTGATTCAAATCTGAAAGATCATCTACGAGTTCACACAAAAGAGAAACTTTTTAAGTGTCATTATGACGACAAATTGTTTGTTTATAAACGTAATATGATAAGACATCAACGTACTTATCCAAAAAAGGAATCTTACCAATGTGAAGTTTGCGATGAAACATTTACTGCGAAACATGATTTGACAAACCATCTCTGTTTAGGTACGGAATGTGTTGAGCAGTGTGCGATGTGTGCAGAAATATTTCCAGACAAAGATGGTTTGTTAATACACATGCTTACTTTCATTAGCAAAACAACCCCAATAAGATCAGTAAATTAATCATTTTTTTCAACTTTAAGTCCACTTTAGGCACCTTATATCACTATGACCTAATAAACCTATAGTGGTAAACTTATTTTTCTGGTGTAAGAAAACATCTTAAATCATTACCTGAGATTATTTTTTTATGCAGCCACTCTAATCAACGTGCATTATAACTATGTGCAAAACTAAATATTACTTAATTGAAGTAAAAATTAATAGTTTTGAGATTTTGTTTAAAGGATATTGCAAAGTTTTTATTATTACTGTATACACTGCATTATATTTATATCATAAAATGTCAATCATTTTGCATAGTTAATTAAAACTATTATATTTTAGATTTGATTAAAGTGTTGTTTTCCATGTTTATTCGAAGGAGCGTAGTACTGTATATTGGTGACTAATCAATTTCGGAATTTGCGCATTGAAAAGAAATTAAAACGTTCAAAAAATTAACAATTGTATTTATTTGTTTATAAAATTAACATAAATTAAACTTGACATTTGTTTACAATATACATAGATTTTTAGTAAAAGTAGAATTATTATTATAGATGTTTTTGTAAGGGGATGAAAATGATCTCTTTCAAAAAAATTTGCACCCCTAAAAACTTTCCTTATTACATTCATGATCACTTTTATTTATTCTATTAAATAAAACTTCATTTGTATAACGTATTTCATGTATAAAAAACAATTATTGTTATTCAGTTCAAATTTTACATGAATTTTACCAAAAAAAATCAATTTTTGAACTCTTTAAACTTTTAGGGATTGGAAAAAAATTCGGGGAAAAATATTTTTGTATGCTATTTTTGACGCTCTACAGCGTAGCATGGGCCTTTTTTTAAACAAATTATTTTTTCAACCTCTAAAAACATTGCAGCCCTTAAAAATTACCCCTAGCTTAAAAATTCATACAGCATTGAATTCGCAGACCAAAAATACATATAAATCCAACTTTTCATTAATTTATCTTTATTCCTTCTAGTAGCTGAAAACATCATGACGTTATATCCTTAACAAATTTTCTCCTTGTAAGATTTCATTTAATGTAATTTCAAAGATCAAATAATTTTTGTTTAAAATAAATAAGTTAAAGTTTGATGCAGACAACGTCAAATTTGTGAGACTTGTAGATATTACATGTAACATTGCATGTAGCATATATGCAAGAAAAATATTTTACGTATCTTAGAAGCGGCCAAAAGTGGCA